>BPLR01020861.1:0-50835 GCA_021605095.1 Caerostris extrusa
TAGTACAGCAAAATCTTTTGCAACTGCGTCTATCCATCTCAATTTGGATCGTCCTCTTCTCTTTGTTCCTGGGGTTTTGGCAAAGAGAGCCTTTTATTAGGTTTAAATCATTCATTCTAATTACATGAGCAACCCACTTTATTTAACTGATCTTGATAAATTTTATAATATTTGGGTCTTTATAGCATTTATATATTTCTACGCTGTACCGTCGTCTCCAACAATCACTTTCCTTAGCACCTCCAATAATACCTCTTTTAAAATCTTCTGCTCATATATACCCAAATGGGCCTCATCAGATCCTGCCAAACTCCAAGTTTCAAGCCGTAGACCAAACTAGGTCTAATAAGGGCTATATATAACAAAAATTTAGTTTTTCTGTTTATGAACTATGATTTAAACAGATTTCTTAACCCAAAAAAAGGCCTTATTGGCAGACACAATTTTATTTTTTATTTCAGGTAAGATATTATTTTGACAATTATTTATATATATCTTATTTGAGAGAGAAAGAGAAAGAGCTATTGCAAAATGATAAGCGTATTGAATACCATGAATAGCCATACTTAACATAAAAACTCCAGCGACAGATACAAGCGAATATAGAGCAGCAGGGAACAATAAATGAGAACGGACAGATGACAGAAAAAAAAAAAAAAAATTTAATGCCACGCGTGGTACCCTTCACAGACGAACACTTTTATCTGTGAATGACTTCACAGATATTGCTCTATAACAGTGGCGAACGTAAGATGGCATGAGACATCCAGAGACACTCATGTTGAGTGACCTCTTTTCTGGCAGGCACATATTGCGTATTGAATGTGACAGCTCCAGAACTAGAAAACTCTTTTGCAATAGTTACGGAAATGTGAAATGACGAGAGTGTCACATAAACACAATTGTCAGATACTTCAGATAGATATCCCCGCAAGGGTAGAGCAGCCATCTGGCATCAACCCTACATCAAATTGATCATTACAGTGATAAAATTAAGGAATAAAGTAATTTGTCAACATTACTGGATGGCTACCACGCGCAACTATATGAGTTCGTAGATCTTGGAGAGTTCTTCAAAAGTCGCACACACGTGAAATATAATTTTGGAGTGTTAATGAGCGTAATGCTCGAAAACCAAATCAATTATCTTTCAACGTAACGAGCGAGCAGCTATCATTTGGAAGATTTTAAATTCTTTAATGCAGAATACAAAACTGGCACTAAGAAGAGCGGTACCCTATTTTCGTAAGATTTGAAAATACCTCTTGAGTTCTGTCCAGACGGAAGAGAATTGGTTTTCTATAACAAACTTTGCTTTTCTGATCTGGACAAGGCCAAAAATGATTAACTGATAGAGTATGGAAGTGCTTGTAAAGTACACCACACTCTCACTTTGCCTTCGTGTTAGATATGTGTTGTTTCGTTTTCTAAGTGATGTAAAATAATGTCTTTGGTTTGGTTTATAGTTTCTAAGTTCATTTTTTCACGCTTTAGGCAAAATTTACCGGGACCTACACTTCAACATGGACTTCGAATCACTAACAAACAACCATGTCACCGTTAGGATTGGAATATAAGTTTGTCGTAAGAAGACCAGAGCGCTAGCAAACTGGCCATCGAGGTGTGCTACATCCTCGGAGAGGGTAAACTTCATCTGCTTATTCTTATTAATTGTTCCTACACTCTTTCCTGTGCTTGCTTTTATTCTGGTGAATTTTGTTCTTTAGGCATCATTTCAACGACATTCATGACTTTCAACTACACCAGTCACTTTCATTGCTAAAATTGTGGGTTATCATTTTAATTTTTCAAAATTTTGCCATTGCAACAACAATTGTAAGAGATAATTGTTGCTCATTACTTCACCCAACAACATACTTCTGAAACACCTATACGTCTCAACTTTCATTTCGAATCGTTGAACATTTGATTCCTAGGGTGTGTTTCATATCGGAAAATTATCTTGTGACCACCTTGTTATCAGGATGAATGCAGGAAAATTTGTAATTAAAATAATCTTTTTATACTTATTTTAATTAAATTATTTCAATTCAAATAACTGATGGACTAAATCAGATACAGCCATGGATGGGGTATCTTAAAATGGCTATGCACACCGTAGAGGTGTCTGCTGGTGGTAAATTCAGTAAGAATTCGTTGACAATTATAGAAAATACGACCAAATAATTAATTTCAAAGTTGTAAAACAGTGTATCAATTTATAATTTAATAATTTATAATTTAGTTAGAAAAGCCATTATATGGTATAACTCGAATAATTAGTAAAGTTTAAAATATCTAAAATCCAAACTAACTAACTCCCTGTCACGGCCCATGGTGGGCCAAGGCAATCTGCAGATTTCAAAACAGAAGATGATTTTTTTTTTTTTTTTTACCTGGTAGTATTGTCAGTCCTACGCTATACAGTCATATTAGAGGGCCTAGATTTAAAGTGGATTCAGAGAAACTACAAGCATCCATGACACCGTCGAACTCGAAGAACCCAAATTCTGTGGCAGAGTGCACCAGAGCGTTAGTCACTCGGACGTTAGGATCATATGTGTATATCTATGTATATAAATCTGGGTTATATCTATTAATATTAGTGATATGAATATGAGATGGAAAAATATAATTTAATAGGCAAGTCAATCAATGTGTGTATTATGTCAATACATATTCATGATGCCAATAAAAGCATGAGAATGAAGTTAAAGTTAATGCTGACAGTGTCCGAAAAGATTGCAATGCCATGATGCACATTTGTTTTCCCCTACACATTTTCTGAATACACATTCATCATCATCGCGGGAAGTTGTTACAAGGACAAAAGAAATGTCAGATTAAAGTACGGTAGGAAAATTAATTCACATACCACCATTTGCATAATATTTAAAAATTAACATTATAAAGAATTTTCAACTAGAAATAATAAATAAAAAATAATAGCGAGTACTTTACTCTGGTAGAGAATCGCGTCCGCAGCATATCTTCAAACTGCACGTGGCACCTGGGTAGTTCTAAGTGAGAACAGCGGTGCACCCCTTGCTTATGGCATAAAGTTAATTGTGATATATATATATATATATATATCACAGTTAAACAAAACGTTACAAAAAACACGTTAAACAAATTAGTGTATTAGTATCTTGAAAGCTGAGGAGGGGGTCAATATTGGTAACTGCATAAAAATGGTAACATAGTAACTGTATATGGGGACAACCATTTAGAACATGTTGAAGATTAATTAACTAACTTTCAAACCAATTTCTCCAACGATAGACCTCTTCCATTATTCTCTCAACAAGATGTTATGAGCGCCACTAAAAGTTAAACATCAGGAAACCAACAGCACCGGACAGTATATCCAACAAAGTATCCTGACACCTCCCATTAAAAGCAATAACCCATCTTAAAAAAGTCTTCCTCAAATGTCTAATAGTTCATCATTTCCCTGATTCTTGAAAATTGCTTTAAATTATTGTGTTCTCAAAAACAATGCAAAATTTCTCATTTCCGAAAATTATTGACTTGTCAGTCTATTGAACTGCATGGGTAAAATATTTGAAAAAAATTATTTCAAAAGCTAATTGAAAAATAATCTAATGTTTCTAAAAAAAATTAGGAAAATCTAATCTAATAATAATCTGATTCTTTATATCATAAAAATATCTATAAATATACAAAACCTATTCTTAAAAAAGATCTAAACAATTAAAAATCTAAATTTAAACAAATCTAAAAAATTCAAAAATTTAAAACTTTAATCTAAATCTAAAAATCTAAGTTAAATTTTAAATAATCAAAAGGTCTTGAGTAAGAACTAAAAAATTAAATCTGAACCTTAAATAATTAAAGGATCTTAAATAAGAACTAAAAATTAAATCTAAATTTTAAATAATCAAACCAAATCTTAAATAATAGCTAAAAAATCTAATCTAGTTTTTTAAAAAATCTAAATTTTAATTTAAATAAAATTTAAAAATTGCTATCTTAAAAGTCTAACAATAAACAACATTTTGCATATATTTATTCGTTCAAAAGATAAACTAACCAACTTAAAAGTAACATATTTGTAGACATAAATCTGACACCAGAATTATTTATGTCTTAAATATTTTACTTTAATTACCATTTAATAAGCATTTAATAAGCTTTGTTTAAATAAATAGCTGGTCAACCCGCGGCTGGTTTTTTAATATAGGCTGGTCAACCGCGGCCAGTCTTGAACATCTTTTCGGCTCGTGAGATTTGTCACACTTTTTTTTAGTAAAATATATTTATTTTACTTTATAACGGTCAAAGTCGTGAAAAAATGAATTAAAAATATGCATTATTTGTGCACCATATATTCAAAAATTGACTGTCGAAATTATGAGAAAAAATTAATTTTGATTTTAAAATAATATTCTTGCGCAAACAAATATCGCACTAGTAAAATAAATTTTTTTTTAATGATTTCATTTTTTTAATTTTATTTATATTTATATATTTGAATATTTTTATATTTCATTTTTAGTGTTATATATTTCTTATGTACAATTTCAGATAACTTTAATGAAATTAGTTTGCATTTTTTTCTTCAGAACTATAGCTATATCTATACAATTAAAATGAATATTAAATAATTTTACTTCTATAACAAAAATTTTGCAAATTTTAGGGATGGAAAAACCAAACTTACCCATCACAACAATTTGAAGATTACTAATATATAGTTTGTAAATTAAAAAAAAAAAAAAAATTAAAGTAATGATGCAATTTATTTTATGTTTATTAAATAAAAAAACTCTCAATTATAAATAGAGTTTAATCACTAAACTTGTATTTTCTTAGACAATTTTTAAATGTTCACTTGAGATTTCAGTTTACTCTTAATTAAATTTAATGAAGTAAATGTTAGAAACTAATTGTGAATATGTGGTGCAAGATACTAAGCATATCAAATGCGAACTAACTCATTTGAGTGAGTGACATTACAATGTGCGCATAGTATCATTATTATATTATCTATATTTACATGTAAGAATAATAGTAATAAACACAATAACTCATTATGTTTCAATTTTCACTTAAAAAAATTGTCTATAATGGGTCTAAATCTAATATGGGCCCATGGGTCTAAATAAGGGGGTCTAAATCTACATGTGGTCCCCGGAGTTATGATGCATTTCCAAAGCGGCCCGCAAGATCATTTGGGTTGGCCACCTCTGGCTTAAAGGATAAATAAGTTTGTAACTTGAATTTCTTTCTTAAACTACTTTCTTTAAATCTCAGAATGAAATCTTCACAAACATTAGAAACCGTGAGCATCACTAAAAAGCTTTCCCAAATTTGTGTCCCATAATTCTTTTTTAAAAAATTTTTATCATTTTTTTTATAAAAAAACAACATTTTTTTTTTTTTTTTCACACAGATTTTATATTGACATATTAAAACATTTATTTTAAACAAAATCATTTCAATTTAATTTGTCCAGCCTTTCTTTAACCAAAGTATGAATTAAATTTATGATTATTATTATATTATAATTACAATTATACTTATTAATTATACTTATTAAAAAAAATGAATATAATTTATTTTAAAAGCAGTGACTATTAAATTAAATCTGTGACCAGAACAATCCATTCATGCGTTTCAATAATTGCTGTAATTATCTATCAAACATCCTCTGTAAATAAGAATAGTGGAAATAAATTTCTATTATCAGCTCAAAATGTTAATCGCTAATGCGGGAAAAAAGAAAAGAAAAGAAAATTTAAAAGT
This sequence comes from Caerostris extrusa, assembly GCA_021605095.1. NCBI lineage: Eukaryota > Metazoa > Arthropoda > Arachnida > Araneae > Araneidae > Caerostris > Caerostris extrusa. The sequence goes on from BPLR01020861.1 coordinate 5,770, forward strand.
GTAAATCTGTACAAGATTAGGGTTTGGCGGAAAGGCCTTTTAGTAATTTCACTATTCCGAGAAAACGTCAACATGTAGAAGAAGAGCTTGTTTTTGCAAAAGGCGAAAACATCTAATCTAATGAACTGCAAGAATGAAGGTTTACGAGGGACCGTCCACTCATTACTGAAATTTCTGAATCTTGACTTTGTCCAGACTTCATTTTTCTATCTAATCAGAAGTAAAATTACAATTTTCTGATTATAAATAAGTAGGTGCTGATTTTTATCTCATTAAATTATTATTTTTTAAATTCTTTTTTTATTAATTACAAGGAAAATGATAAATTAAATTTGTGAAATTTCATATTTCCTTACTTGTAATAGCTTGTAATATAATGTAATAACTATTTCTTCCACTTGACATTGAGTTCTTATTATTGTCCTAATTTGTATTCTATTGTTAACCATAGGGGCCTGAATGGCCGAGTGGCTAGCGCTCTGGCGCTCGGTACCACAGGTTTCGGGTTCCGGTGCCACTTGTAGTGGTTCGGAATCCATTTTGTAGGTCCCGGTCTAACACGATGCAGAATGACATATTAAAAAAAAAAAAAAATTAGGAAAAACTAACTGTTCAAAATATAGTGATTAGGGGATTATAGTCCTTCTGCTTCACATCCCCATATACCACTTCATTCATCATTGTTAACCATAGTTGCCCTGCTAACCATTCAGAAGCAAAATTACAATCTTCTGACTATAAATAAGTGCTGTTTTTTTATCTCATTAAATATTTTTTAAACTGTTTTAATTAATTACAAGAAAAATGTTAAATTAAATATTTGAAAATTCATTTTCTTTACTTGTTTGTAAATGTAATAACTATTGAACTCCGCGTTACTATGAGTTCTTATTATTGTTATAATTTTTATTTTATTGTTATTTTGATCACAAAAATCAATAGGACAATTCAAATTTTCATTAATTCAGAAAAATTCGCGTCGAATTTAATTTTCGTTTGATTATTAAATTAGTATTATATCATATAATTTTACAAGCATTGCCAGGAGTTTTAACTTCTGTATTTTTCCCCCATTTCCCCACTCCCCTGTTAATTTTCGCCCCGACATATTATTCATGTTTTCATTCATAAAAGAAAAAAAAGATTCTAACATTCAAGTGATTTTTTTCTCCTTTATATTTTATTAGTTTATTGTTTGAAATCTGCAAAAAGTAAACTGAAAGAATGGTATTTTATATATTAAACTTATATCTTCTACATTGGCGCAACAACCCCATGGTGGGCTAAGGCCGTCTGCCTGCCAGCAGATTTCGTGGCAGGAGATGTTGTTTTCTTTTTACGGGGTAGAGCTGTCAGTCCAACACCCAATGGTCATTTTAGACCGGGACCTATGGTTTAAAAGAGGATTCCGAACCACTACAAGCATCCATGGCACCACTGGGGCTCGAACCCGAAACCTGTGGCACCGAGCTAGCGCTAGTCACTCAGCCATCATCCCCTTGCTAAAATAATAGTAATAGTATATCCTTATATATTCTTTTTTATAAACTTATGTACAAACTTAAAATATTAGAAGGTAAAACTATCTTTTAAAAAATTAAAATAATAAACATTTTTTAAAAATTAAGTTTATTTAAATAAGTTTGTAAATTTACGTTACAAACATTCTTACAAAGTTGGAGCATATGAATAACGATATTAAATTGACATTGCCTTTGAAAATGCCATCGTTTTTGAAATAATAGTGACATAAACCAGGGAACTTTTAAAAATACCTGATTTATTCAATTTACTTTTTATTATCTCCTTGATACATGCACATTATTCCATCACTTATCAAAGACTACTTTTTTTTCTATCTCTCTTACTCTATGATCCTATCTTTCGGGAAAGTTTCGTTTTAAATAGTTATCTGAATATCTACCTGACCAAGACAGATGTCTGGGAGATAGGCGAACCTTTTCAACAAAGAATGTGCTGCGTTTCATCTCTCTCTCTCTCTATTTAGGAAGATGTTCCAGATAAAATTTCTGCAACTTCTTTTACGACAATAGATTCTTAAACAGATAGCGACGTTTCAACATCTGTCGCTTTGGCATTTAATATTTTTAACCGTCGGTGAGGAAAAAGGCGCAAATAAATTACCTTCAATTTATGCCTGTTCCAAAATTAGAAACCCTTACCTAATGTTTTCGCGCACCAAATGTGACGATTTTCGAAATTGCTCCAAGAGTAGTTTAAACTGAATTTTTACCTTTATTTTCCCTTTATAATTTTATGTAAAAATAGGTAAATGAAAGAAAATATTTAAAATTATTTTTATAATAGAGCATCCTTTACAGAAGACAAACTGGTTGAAGATACATGAAGTCTGAAAATTAACAGACGCATTAAAAACTCTTACGAACATAAAAAACCTTAGAAAGAGAAAAACAAAATGCTTTTACTAACTTACAATGTAACTACAAAAAATAATGAAATTTGAGGTGAAATGAACTTTGTTGCTTGTAATACTTTCATAGAAATATTTTTTTCCTCAAGAAATATTTGTCAGGATACATCCAACATTATATCACAGGCACTTACACTTTTGTATCTGTACTGTACTTTTGTATCTTAGTTTTAAATATCAGAAATTAATTGTCATAATATCTTACCTGAAATAAAAAAACAGAATTGTGTCTGCCAATTCCACATTTTATGGGTTAAGAAATCAGTTTAAAACACAGTTCATATATTGAAACAGGGACCATGACAAGATCTGATGTGGCTCATTTGGGTATATCTGAGTGGAAGTTATTAAGAGCTATTCTTGAGGTGTTAAAGAAACTGATTGTTGGGGAAGACGGTACAAAGCAGAAATGTATAAATGCTATAAAGAACCAGATATTATCAAATGTTTTAAGATCAATAGATTAAACTGGGCTGCTCATATATTTAGAATGAATAATTTAAATCCTATAAAAACCTGTTGAACCCCCGAAACCACAGGGACAAAGAGAAAGAGGACAACCCAAGTTGCAAAGGATAGGTGCAGTTGAAAAAGATTTTCTAAAAGATTGCATTTTACAAAAAAAAAAAGTTCAGTTGATTTTTTGCATTTTCTTGCCCAACTAGTTAGCTTAGTAAAAGATAACACAGATTCGACTTCAAGAGTGGTATACTATATAGCCACTACTACTCACAAACGAGTTATCTCTACTGTAATTGTGACAAAAGCTCACATTGATACTTGGACTACATGGCTAGGGTGTTTAGGGTTTTCTCCAATACGAGAAGTAGTGTGATGACCCTTGCAAATTCTTCTAAAAGACATTACTTGTCTCTTATTCTTTTCCGAAGACATTGGTCGAACAGGACATTGTACACAGAAGTGTTGTCCACTTTAATTAAAATGTCAACAGTTAGTGAACCAAATGCTAAAAGTATGAGTGCTGTATAACTGAAATTTTTATCTGTTTTTAATTACTTATGTAATGTTGGTCGTCGTCGTCATATCCCCTGAAGAACACAAGAAAATCAAATATCCTAGTGCTCCTGAATAATATTGGCTATGTTGATTACCAGCTCGGCGTACAAATCCCCTTCCGAGGGATGGATGATGATGAGTAATTCGACGTCATGGCAGTTGCCACATTTTTGGTATTTTTTAACACCATCGGCAGAAATTTTCATATTATTGTGGTGTTTCATCCTTAATCTTTATTTATGTAATGATAAAGCTCTTTATAATTTTGATGTGTTTTTTACAAAGTTGAGCACTTCATTTGTTGCAGTAATAGCAGATATGTAGCACATTCAGCATTACTTAAAATAGCCCACTGGCGAGAGGGGGAAACTGCTAAACCACACCCAAATTTTGCAACACAATTTGGACGAATACCTCAAAGAAGGTTCGTAACCGCTTTCCTGTCTTTTGGAAAGCAATCGAAAGATTTTAAGACCTACGAATTTAAAGTGTTCATTCCTCGCATAGACACGGAAGCTTTCGATTCGTCATCACTTACTGGGCTTCGAATCAAGGTACCTTATACCTTGGTTCAAGGTACCGATTTTAACTTCAAACGAAGGTATAATCCATCTTACACCAGATTGTACAGGTTTCTTAATTTCAGATGTATATATTATAAGCCAATTTTTTAAAAATTAAATATAACTCTCATTCATGTATGTATAAATCAGAATTTAACAAATCGAAAGCGACAAAAGAATAAAATTTCTTCTTAAATCGACGTGTACCTATATTTTTTTTTTTACCTATAAACTCAAATTTGTACTCCATAGACGACCCTTACCAAACTCACCTTTAACCTTTTCGACCAGCATCGTAATTTTCTGGCGCGTATCATCAGGCATTAAAGGAACGGTAGGGGATGAAATCTCTACATCCCCTTAAATAATCTTTACTCGAGGCCCTCCTTCCCTGCAATGATGAGCCAGGCGGTTAAGGGGTTGGGGGTGGGGTTGAAAAGGCGGACTTTGCTTCGAAAATTGAGACATCAGAACTTCTGACAGGTAGTTAGGGGCCGGTTAATGCTGCCAGGTGAATACACTAGTTTACCTGGCCTTTTTTTTTTTTTTAAAAATAAAAATAAAAAATTAGTGGCATTTCTATTGGTTGGTTGAATCTGGCTTTTGCGAAATAACGATAGATGGTCCGATAGCACAGTCAGGTTTGCTAAAGTGCGAAGAGTTTGTTTTTTTTTCTACACTTTTTTTCATGCTTTATTCTTGGTAAATTTTTTTATTTTATTTTATTTATTTATTTATTTTTTTTCGAATTTCTTCGTTACGATTTGACCTGAGGGTTCCAATGATTATATGAGTGCAGGTGTAATTTTGATGTAGACGGAATGAAGTTAGAATGATAACTTAATGTTCTCCGATATGAAATTCAAAAGGCAATTTCTTTTCCCCTCTCTCTGCTTGGATGAGAAAAATATCCATCTCACGCTGGGTTTTTTCCCCGTCTGAGCTTTGATGATGTTAGCAATTTATTTTTACAACGTTTCATTTCATTACTGCATAAAGAATTGTTAAGGGTATATTATTACATCAAAAGTTTATTTCTTTCACATGAGTTTCAAGCTTACATAATTTCCAACGTAATAACTTAATTTGAGAATGTTCTCCTATTGTATTTTTCCATAGTTTATTTATTGTTGGGAACATTTTTTCAATTATGATCATTTTTACTTTAACTTCTGCTATTTTTTCAATTCCATCTATTAGCTCACACTCTCCCTATATATATCTTGTTCAAATTTTCAATCATTAATACAATACTTTTTATTCTTCCACTCAAGTTCAAATACATTTTTTTGAACTTGTAGTGGATGACACTTGATGTTAATACAGTTTTTTCAAATATTAATTCAGTAATTAAATTTAAATAACTAATTTTAGTTTTTTTTTTTTCAGATTTAAGTTGCATATATCTACCATTAGATGGTGCCAGATAAACTCAAAAAAAAAAAAATGAATGAAAATGATTTATAAAGGACTTTCTGCAATATTGTGAAGAAAAAGTAGGAATTGACTTTAAAATATTTTTTTAATATTACTTGTTTTTCTTATTGTGCAGTAAATTGAATTAAAATCGAAATTTGTGCATAATAGAAATAGACGGCGAAGAAAGGACATTGCTTTGTAGGCTGTGGATTTAATGGATTAGATGTCTCTCATTTGATTTCATATAGGAGAAACTTGCCGATGCGAGACGACAGACTTCACAGTCTCCACTAAATCTCTTTTGTTTCTGAAAGCTATAACTGAGATGGATTATGTTATGCAAATTTCTCAACAATAGGAAGAAAAGAAGACCAAATTTGAAGGTGGATTGATAGTATCGAAGAGGATTTTAGACAACTGAAAAATTATTACCTGGAAGAGATTGTCACAATAATATACAAGGTGCAATAATATATGGATTAGAAGACCAAACAAAGAAATTGAACACCTAATTAAAATTAGAGGCATTGGGAGATACATCAAATCACAAAGAATTCGCTGGCTCGGACATGTACATCGCAGAGATGAGGAAACATCGTTAAATGGATTATGTTATGTAAATTGTTCAACAATAGGGACACCAAGGAAAAGGTGGATTGATGGTGTCGAAGAGGATCTAAGACAACTGAAAATTATTAACTGCAAGAGATTGGCATTGGAGTGAGACAGATGGAGAGCTGTTGTGTTGGAAGCTCAAGCCTGTACAAGGCTGTAAGGCCAGCAAAGAAGAAGATAACTGAGATGGACGTCACCAGTGTGTTCGAATCTGAGATCTTCTGCATACTAGTTGAGCTTATTACCAATGCACCACAATTCGACATTGATTTATTATTGGGGTTCAATAACAGTGACAAAAATAAGATTAACACAAGCAGTAGATTTATAGAATGCCATTTTGTTGTACATGCAGGGTCTGAGGGCAAAAAACGACATGTATTCGTGAAAACGACATACATTCATAGTTCACTTTTGTTACTGCTAAACATATTATTTTTGTGGAATGTACATTATTTAATGAACCGCATATTCACTATGTAATTCATTTTCTTGCTTACATTTCCGATGCTGTATTGCTATGTGATTTATAGTCGTCTAGGTATACCTTACTTACACCTCCTGAAAGTTTGTTAACCTGGTGCTGAGACATGCTGTGTATGCAAGTGCTACTAAGCCCCCATCCGTCATGGCAGAAAAACACATAAAAAAGATTGATTAGCTTAGTTATTTTTCAGAGCTTGGTCGGCATTTACTGTGATGTCGCCACTTCATCATTTTATGTATATATATATATTTCCTGTTAACCTTCTTTTCATGTTTTTCTTTCGGAGAATTAGAAGACCTCTTAATCTATTATTGTAAGCATTGGAGGGTAAAAAACTTGTTTGCAAAATTCTTTTAGTGGAAGCAAAATAGGCACTGAATTATTAACTCAAAACGAAATGTGAAATTATGAATGCCACAAAATAACGACGAAAATTATATCAAAAAATATTTTTTTATTTCTACTAGAGAGGGGGTGCGGGGAAGACAATAAAGAAACAGAAGAATCTACATTTTTTTTTCTGATTCTTCAGTTTCAAAAGTTAGATGCTTGGCCATTCGGAAAATACTTCTCGTATGACTAAGAGCGAAAACAGACTAATGGAGCTAATTTTGTTATGAATTTTTGATGAAGAATCGATGAATGATAAGTCAACTGCAATAAGTAATTTTTACAAGTGGAACAATTTGCAAATTATCTCACATACGGAAAAGTCAATGTTAATGGAAGTGAAATGACTTAATGACCTCAGATCACGAGGTTCGTTAATTTGTATTATTTTTTCCAATCGTTAAATAGCTCTAAAATTATTATTTAATACTTAAAACTGAAGTATTGTTAAACAGTAACCATAAAAACACTCACAATCAATTTTCAAAATGACAATTTTCATTTAAACCCGAAAAATTATTAATTATTGTATATAAGTTGCATATTGCACCAAATGTCATTATAATTATCATCCATCTTTAGTTGCATTAGTATAATCTTCTTTATAAAGCCAATTAATATAGTTCATTGTTAATGTTAACGTATTGTTAATGTATCGTTCATTGTTAATGTTAACGTATTGTTAATGTATCGTTCAGTGTTAATGATCTTAATGTAATCGTTCAATGTTAAATGAATATCGTTCTGTTTTATTATACCGTTACACATATGTAATCATTTTAAAGAATTCCTTTATTAAATTACGGTTATGACAGTCGAACTCGTGGCCCAATGGTAACGTGCGCTGCCAGTGTAAAAGAGGGCTTAGGTTCGAATCCATGGAAGCATTCGTTGGTATGGTTTGTCGCTGAACGTTCATATTTTTTTTTTTTTTTTTTTGCACATTTTATGCTAATTAGACCGAGACCTGCAGGGTTTTTTTTTTGGATTCCGACTAACGTGGATTATAACTAACAAGCATCCATGTCCCCGCCAGGATTCGAACCTAAAGCCTGTGATACCAAAAGCCACAGTGCTAAGCAATTGGCCATTAAATAGCTGAAACATTCGTTGGAGTCACTTTTTAGAAACAAGGGTACTCGATGGAAACTATGATATGTAGGGATAATCAAGCTGGTAGGGATTTTCGAGGTTGTCTATCACGCGCTAACCTCTAAAAGTCTTCCAGGAAGGCGAAATGCTCCATTCATCAGCAGTCCATTGAGTTTTTCGTGTCGTACGTAAGTGGAACACAATAGAAAAGAAAATAGTAAAACATTTCATTCCCAAATTGACAGTGGTGGAGAAATTGTCGTAGGTTGCAGATTGAGGTTAAAGGAAAAATGATGAGACAGATAACAATTTGAGCAGAGAGATAAGACAATTTGAATTATTGTTCAAGATCGAAACATTCATTAAAGACCGATAAATAACGAAAATTTACGTTTTTTAAAAAGAAAGGAAATATATTATTATTATTATTTGTAAGGAAATAGTGCTTAATTTGCTATTGAAACTTGACTGACTGGAAGAAGTGCTTTGAGACTTATGCTCGCATAATCTTCTTCTTCTTCTTTACTGGCATTACAGTCTTTGTACAGGTTTCACCCACCAACACAACAGCTCTCCATCTGTCTCGCTCTAATGCCGATCTCTTTCAGTTAGACAACTGAAAATTATTAACTGAAAGAGACTGTCTAAGATCCACTTCGACACTATAAGTCCACCTTTTCTTTGGTCTTTTTGTCTTCCTATTGTTGAACAATTTACATAACATAATCCTTTTAACGATGTTTCCCTCATCTCTGCAATGAACATCTCTGAACTAGCGGATTCTTTGTGATTTAATGTATCTAATCCATATATTATTGTCAACTCTTAGTCTAAGACCTGAATGGTCGAGTGGCTAGCGCTCGGTACCTCAGGTTTCGTTCGAGTCCCGGCGGTACCATGGATGTTTGTAGTGGTTCGGAATCCACTTTAAGCCGTAGGTCCCAGTCTCATTTGACTGTAGAGCGTCACGGAGCAAAAGTCAGACTTCTACCTATGGGTGCTCCATCACAACAAAGCTGCTTCCTTCCCCTTCAACCATGAGTCCATACGGGTTCGTCGACTTGGTCTAGATTAGATATCTACCAAGTGTGATAAGAAACAACAACACTCTTAGTCTAAAAAATTTTCCTCTCAAAGGCCCTGATGTGATCCAAGTTCTTAGCGTGCAATGTCCACATGTCTCCAACATACGTGACAATTGGCCTTATTAGAGTTTTGTAAATCAAAAGTTTTGTTGTTCGCATCAACTTCTTTATATTAATTTATCCAAATATTATGCAGAGAGGGGGAGGGGGATAAATAAATAAAAAAATTATAATCATAAGACGAAAATATCTAAAAGTCGTCAATCCTTGAAAGACTGCCAAATATGAAAGATCACATGTTGAAACTTGAACGTAATTATGAATAAAAAGAAATAGTGCACGATATTGCTGGCAGCCAAAAGAAAGGGGAAAAAATTAAAAATGAGGTTGAAATGATAACGCTATTGATAGAATAGATCACAAACACACAAAAAAAATTGGAGAGATGATAAGAAACTTGGAATAACATTTACTACAAGCAAGAAACAATCCAAAGGAAATTAAAGAACTAGGTTATGAAACTTTTCGTAAAAAATGAAGAATTGTTACAGTCTTTTAACTCACATCCTCAATCAGATCAAGTATCCAATAAAAAGATAAAGCCTTGAATCCGGAAGCACTTTGTAGTTTATTTCTTGACTCCTCATATTTCGTACATAGAAATAAAATATGTTATACATTTTCTGGTGTATTGCAGTATGGACTCAAAGGAGATGGGGCTAGATCAAATCTATGCAGCTTAGATTTTGATGGGTATGTTTTGGTGAGAAATCTAGAAAGTAGGACGTCTTTTTTTCGATTTGTAGGAAGAAATCGATGACCCGAATTAAGGTTATTTAAATGGACAAATTTCTGCGTATTTTACTCTTCCTATTGAAATTTTGCATCTTGTATTATCTCCAATTTTTTTTTTCTTTTATAGAAAATTAGATCCTAGTGAGATACCCAAAGAAAAACGATGTATGCTGCAGATTTTGCTAGAGAGTCATCTAGTACATTCTCTGCGATGTCAACATGCCCTGGAGTCCAGATGGACTTAACTGCTAAAATGTTGTTTAAAGTGATTTGAATTTGATTTCCTAGTAATTTGATGACGCGATTGGATTGAAAGTTGAGATATTCAAAATTACAGCGAGTTTCATTCCATTCCATTCCAAAAACTTACATTCATTGGTGATATTAAAAGCTAACGAAACCAAAAATTGCATTCATTGGTGATATTAAAAAATGTAACCAAACCAATAAATTACCTTCATTGGTGATATTAAAATGTAGCCAAACCAAAAGATCACATTGTAAAAAGAATTACATTGATTACAATTAGATTAGAATTACAATTAAAAGATTAAATTGTAATATCACATTCATAGGTGATATTAAAATGTAACCGAACGAAAATATTATATTCATTGGTGATATTAAAAATGCAACCAAACGAAAAAAATTACATTAATTGGTGATATTCGAATGTAACCAAAGCACACAAAAAAAGTCATGAAGTAAAGGGTTATATTATATAGTTAGTTTTATTATATACCATTTACTGGTTACAGTAGTAAAGGGTTATTAGGTTTATATTTTCTTTGGACTAATTATGAAATAGTGTTACTGTACTAAAAGATGTTACTGTGTTGAGCATATTTCTCCCAAAATTTCTTCTGGATTTCTTTGCAATCTTTTCTTATATTTTTCAAATAATCTTTGTCAAAGTAAAGAGATTTCTCTGAAACTGGACATTGCCCGGTCATAGTTAGCTATAAATAAAGCCATGTCTTTTATTGCTGACTTTTTGAAAGAAAAGTATATTTTATTGCTTTCTTACTATAGAAAAGAGCCTTTCTTTCACCAAAGTAAAGAGCTAAGCCTATAAAAAATTTTGGTCATTTCGAACACCTTTTTTTTTTTTTTTTTTTTTTTCCCGCCATTCTTTCTGTTGAGGAAAGACTGCACCCACTTTTTTTTTTTCTTTCTGTTTCTTTTTCGGACTTCTCCCATTTCTTTTCTGTCGACACAAAGAAATCGGCATTGTGCAAACGCATATCCACCCCTCGTAAGACATCTGTTATGTTCTTCTACATGAATGGAGAGGACAAGGTTCTTTGTGGAAAATCCTTCATTCCGCATCACCGGCCCGAGATTCAGGGGTGCGATAGGTGTGTAAATTTATCACCCCTTGTCCGAAAACCGCTTTTCAAGGTTCGGTTCCGATCTGTCCGCGATTATTGAGACGTTATTTTTGAGTCTTGTCGAAGGTGACAGACTGGATGAAATTTCGTGTGAATGGATGTTCCTGGACACAGGGATTATTGTTGCAGAATGCGTCCAGACATTCGAATCTGTGTGGATGTTTGAATTGTACACAAGTGAAATTCATTGGCTGGTCCCACCAAAAGATTTTTAAGGTTTTCCCCCAAAGGTTCTAAGAAAACATTTTCGTAGCTTGGCTTTTACCTGAATCTCGCAATCAAGAAAAGGTAGTAGTAAATCATTGATGACAGCTTTAAAATATTATGTAGGATTTATTTACTATAGATTTGAAAAGGAAAAGATTTCACAAAACTAAATTCGTACAAATAAAGTTGGTATAGCCTGGGGTAGAATTTTTACATTATTACAATGCTTTTGAGTGTCATTCACAAAAAACGTAAATGACTTTCCAAACCTAGTCGGGGCTGATGCAATGCGCTTAAATATCTTGTTGGAATCGCCATTGAGTCTACTTGTTTTTTAAAAAGTGTTTGAATTCCGTGCCCGTAAGATTTGCCGATTGCCTTCTTCATTGGATTTCTTAAAGGTTAGAATTTTTACGCGATGGAGTTGTCAACCCCATGCCCAACTCCCAACGCGGAGGACCAGTCTCCTGATTTAATACCCATGGGCAGGGTGCACACCCCGGATACCCTTATATGAAGAAAAACTAAACTCTTGTTATATAAAACCCTTATTAGACCTATTTTAGTCTATCGCTCTGAAACGTGGACTTTGGCAAGATCTGATGAGGCTCATTTGGGTATATTTGAGCGGAAGATTTTAAGGTCGATTCTTGGAGGTGTTAGGGAAAGTGACCATGAAATTTATAATTGCTATAAATACCAAGATATCATAAAATCTATTAAGATCAATAAATTAAACTCGGCTATACCTGTATTTAGAATGAATGTTTTAAACTTTGAATTGGATCGTCCTCTTTGTCCCTGTGGCTTTGCCAAAACGAACCTTTTACAGGGTTTAAATCATTCATTCTAAGTACATGAGCAGCCCAGTTTAAACTACTGTTCTTGATAAATTTTATAATATCTGGGTTTTTATAGCATTTATAAATTTCTACATTGTACCGTCATCTCCAATAATCACTTTCCCTTACACCCCCAAGAACACCTCTTAAAATCTTCTGCTAAATATACCAAATGGGCCTCTTCAGATCTTGCCAAAGTCCATGTTCCTGAGCCATAGACCAAAATAGGTCTAATAAGGGTTTTATATAACAAGAATTTAGTTTTTCTGCTTATGAACTCTGATTTAATTAGATTTCTTAACCCATAAAGGCCTTTAAATTAATATGATATCATGCTATTATTTTTGCTTTCATATTTCAGAAATATTTATTTAAAAATTTCCATTTTCGATAAATATATATTTACCTTCATGATTCTATATCTAATTAAAATCATATTATTATTCAAAAATTCTTAACAATTTAAGAAATCAGATAAATATAAATAATTTATCGATTATTGATAAAAAATTTCCAACATTTCTGTGGACTAACAGATACAAAAACAAATAAACGAAAAAAGTAACTATTCAAAACTAAAATAGGTGATCCATCTTGCAAATCCAAACTAGATGCATGCGTTGAAAGATATTTTCGTCGAAAGAATTTTAACAAGAAAACATATACGGCCAGGGTTTTATGTATCCACACAAAGATGAAAGGACACTTTTCATCCGCGTCCCATTCCTTTCGATATTCCTGAGAAAGCATCTCCAACAATACTCCCTCAGAGCTCTTACAGAGAAAGAGAGCTTATTCAGTGTAAAGATTCGTGGTGCACCTCCTTCAATTACTCCCCAGCTCACATCTGTAGTTGGGCATCTCTGAGAATAAGGATCTCTTTGAAGGACCTTTGCCGATTCTTCAGTTCACCCACGAAACCTATTCACAGAGCGCTCCTCTTTCATGTGCCCATAAAGAACAGCATTCACGGGGGCCGGTTGAAAGGATTTTAGCGTTTCCACCTTTGCCTTTCATGTAATAAGCCGCTTAGCAGTGATCTTTGAGGCTTATGCTTGATGTTTATTTAGGGGTTTGGGTGTGAAATCGCTTGTACTGGTGAAGGGACAAAATTTGAGCTTGTCCCTCGTTCCATAATTTGGCTAAATCTGTACTTCACAGCAGCTGCCACAGAATCATCACCTTTTTTTTATTAAGATGGCACGTTGCCAAAAAAATAAAATATTTTTAGTTTTAATGAATTTTATAAGGAAAAAATAATGGAGAGTTCAAATGAAAATCATTTTATATAACTATATATGCATGTATATACAAAAATTTACTGTTCTAATTAGAAAATTATGGACGACGTGATCATTCCAGCAGAGGGTGGCAGGCATAAAATAGCTGTATAGATTTTGTATAGTTAAAATATAAACAGTGACAATTTTTGTCCAGATTTCGAACTACACATCAGATCAGTGATTATTATCTGATGTGTAGTTCAAGATGATGTGTGTTGCAGATTAACTTATGTAACCCACCACTCTTTTTTTCTAAGGGAAAAAAACCCTTATTATTCTGGAATTCTTTTTTTTTTTTTTTTTTTAAGAGACTATAAAAACAGAATGACTTTCTGTTTGAAGTCATATTAAAAAAAAAAAATAATAACAAAAAACTCTTTTATGTATATCTATATCTACTTACTTCTTAAAAAAAAATAAAGATGTTGCAAATTATTGCCAATTGGCAGGCGCACATTAAACATTATTTTTAATACTGAATCCATCTTTCAAATTATTTATAGCTAAATATAACTAAATTTCGTATGCCCAATTATCTGTTTCATATTTTGAATTATATTTTTTACAATAATTTTATTGGGAAAAAAAAAATGTCTTTATGGAAGGATAGTGACACAAGCATAAGTCCGTCATTCCAGATAGGGCAACTTCATGTCCATCTATGAATCCATCGTTCGGATTAATTACAACCAAATATAGCAAGTTAACGTGGCATGTTTCCAGTTTCATTTGAAATTCATGAGACGTCCTTCAACAGCTTTATGGGAAAGGAAAGAAAAAAAAAAAATGTCTTTGTTGAAAGATGCTGACACAAGCCAATGTCCGAGCAGGCATCCATTCCAGCTCTGAATGCAGATGACGTTTGAGGGCCGCGAGATGCACACCAAAGCCACCCATTTCATCTTACAAATTAATTGCAGCTATTTAAAACCAAATGTCGCTTACGTGGTTCTAGTTGCATGTCAAGTTTATATAGCATCATCCAACATTATTACGTCTTTTATTGCTGAGTGCAGAGTAAGAAGACAGCATGCAGCAGAAAAAAAAAAAAAAAAAATGTTTCCAAGCAATGATATTTTAAATTTTTATAAATTTTTTAATATATTTCTTATGATAATTTTTGAATATTACTTTTTAATCATGAATCCAGCTTTCAAATTATTCACAACTAAATTTAGCGTGCCCAAACATCCATTTCTGTTTTATATTTTGAATATAGTGTTATTATTTATAATAATTTTATTAGAAAAAAAAGATGTCTTTATTGAAGAATACTGAAATCAGGATAAGTCCAGGTGGGACAACGTGCAGCTATGAATTCCACTATCGGATTAATTAGTCCAAATATAACCAAGTACCACAATATCTATTCGTGTTTTAATATTTTTAAAACACTCATGTCCATAAATTAAGGATAATGAAGTTCAGGCAAAGAAAGAGAAGAAGCAAAACAAATTTGACTTAAAAGTCTAAAAAAAAGGTAAATATATGTTTGACCAATTGCATTTGTGCAAATTTAAAAAAGAACCTATTTCCAAAAACAGTAAGCGTATATGGTTTAAATTTTTATAAATTAGGCATGCTGAGTATCAAATTATCAATCTGATCTTGGGGAATATTACACCACTCATCAAGCAATCGAAGTTCTTTGAATATTGACGGGCTGCAATTTTAATCATGAATCCAGCGGGTGATATCCTCCAACTGAAATTACAATGTTCACGGTGAGGACGGGCGTTGTAAAATTAGCGCTGAAACAAACCCAGAATGGCATCCATTTGGCCTGTCATCGTTATGAACATCAGTTCTGAATATATCCCCCAAACGAGCCATCCTGTAAAGGTGTATTATGGTTACCTGGCGCTCTCCAATGAAATTCAGACTTAAACCTGGATCGGAAAACATCACACAAGAAAAAGATGTCTTTAGTTGAAGAATCTACTGAGCATATCAATGTGCCCTAAGCGTCTGTAAGTCTCCAGGTGAAGAGAGCTGGATAACAGGTCTGATGCTGTGCTCCGTCTGTTTCTTTTGGCAGTAACTGCTAAATACCGGTCCTCATTCTATAGGGGGCGACCTGTGCTGTAACATCTACTCATTACCAATTGGAATCGGCCAAAAATGGGCGATTAACTCATACTTTTTGCGTCCACATTACCACACCATAAAAAATCTATTCTATGCGGTTTTAATGAACAATTTTAAATTATATTGTCATTTTATAATAATTTTACTGATAAAAAGATGGTTCAATTTCTTTGATTCTGAAGGATATGTATATTGCACAAACCTTAAGTTCGTCATTCTAGGTCGGCAACGTCTTATCCAACTATGAATCCATCGTTCTTATTAATTACAGCCAAATATAACCAAATTGTGCGCGTTTTAATATTTTTAAATTATATTACATTATAAATTATATTATTTACTGAAAAGAAGAAAAAAAAAGATGTCTTTGTTGAAGGATACTGACACTGACCAGATGGGACAACGTCATGTCCATCTATGAATCCATCGAACGGATTAATTGCAGCCAAATGTAACAAGTTAACGTGGCATGTTTCCAGTTGCATTTGAAATTCATGCGACGTCCTTCAACAGCTTCATTGGAAAGAAGGAAGGAAGGAAAAAAAAAATGATGTCTTTGTTGAAGGATGCTAACACAAGCCAAAGTCCGAGCAGACATCCATTCCAGCTCTGAATGCAGATGACGTTTGAGAGCCCGGAGGTGCCCAACCGAAGCCACCCACCAAGCTGCCATCTTCCTAGGAGGTAAAGGGAAAATCGCTTATGGCATCTCGCGTGACATCTTGGGCGAGAGATGAGCGTGTGCAACTCCGTCGTATAATTATCTTCCTAATATGAAGCAGCATTGTTCCACGGGCGGGACTCGCCTAAGATGCGTCCTCCATTAAGATGGTCCACTCTTTTTTGCAGAAATCCATGGCACGCGTTTCTCTCAACCCCCCCTTTTCTTTTACAACTCTTCCAAGACACAAAAAAGAATCCTTTCATAAGAATTCTCTTGTCGATGGAATCAACTGCACGATGTCAATAGCGTCGTGGAAGTCTTGAATTTCGTGGAAGACGGATTTATAGCGCCATCGTGCCATGTGTAGAGAAAAATTAGGTCCTTTTATTGGAGCAGTTTGATGTGTTTTATGAAACTCGTAGGTCAACAACCTATCACAAAAAAGAATAAGATGATGTATAGTTTTCAGTTATACTGAAAGGAGTAATTTGGCTGTATGAATGGTGTCTAGTGATTTTTTTTTTTTTTTTTCAATGAAAGCGAGTTGCGTGTTTTAACTTCGCCAAGAACATAGAAACACATTTGTATATTTAATTTATAGATTAAAATTATGCTAACAATAGATTTTTTTAATATGCTGGAAAATTATTTATATGTATATAATCAATAGATGAATGTAAGTATTTCAGAGTTTTCTTTCTTTTTTTTTTTTTTTTTCCGTTACTGAATTTATTATTTCTTCCTAAAAGTTCAATTATTTTATTATTTCTTTTAAAAGTTATTTTTTAACAATTGCCAAAAGCTTTTCACGCTTATGACAAATGTTAAAAAATAATTGATATTTGTTAAATGGGGGCCTGATGGCCGAGTGACTAGCGCTTCGGCGCTCTGTGCCAATTATTTTTATGCACAGTAACAATTTAGAAAATTGTCCCTAGCAGATAAAAGACAATTTCAATTTGTCTTTTGTACTTTTTATAGGCTTATGAAGATCAAATTGAATGTTTATCATGATATATTTTATTTTTTTTTTATATATAATTGATATCATTTAAAAAAAAGGAAAATTGTTAATATAATTTTTTTTTTCAATCCATTCTTATAATTCTTCTTCATTGGCTCAATAGCCTCATGGTGGGCCAAGGACGTCTGCCAACTAACAGATTTCTAGATAGGAGATGCTTTCTTTTACGGGGTAAGGTTATTAGCCATACTCTCAGCAGTTACATTAGACCGGGACCTATGGTTTAAAATGTATTTCGAAACACTACAAACATCCATGGCGCCGCCAGAACTCTAACCCGAAACCTGTGGTGTCTATCGCTAGAGTGCGAGTGACTCAGCTGTCAGACTTCATTGTTAATGTCACTTAAACAAAATTTTTATTAATCTGCACATATGAAAGAGCTTATGCAGTGATTATGAAAAATGGCATATTATATTCCTTCTTTTAATTATAATGAGATTTATGAGTTATTTTGATTTTTAAATTATTACCAGCTCATGAGTAATTTTTGTACATAATATTTTGTAAATTTTCTCTGTTATTTTCTTCAATATTGTAAGGAAAAAATAAATAAATAAAATATTCTGAATCGCTTACTGTTAAAAGCCTTTTATTTATTTTTCATCTCTTTTTTCCACATTTCATTTTGCAATTTTTAAAATATTATGTTCAAAAATGATTTATAAACCCACAAGGATTTTAAAATCGAAAGCGACTCATGAATCCACAATGATTTAAAAATGAAAAGGACTCATGAATCTACAATGATTCAAAAATCGAAAAGGACTCATCATTCTATGATTTAATAAAGAAATATCCTTGCAATTTTTGCGCAGTCATTGCATGAGTGCTTTCATACGTACTGAAACTGAATAATGAAAGTTTTGTTGTTTAAGTAACACCAATAATAAAGATGGATGGAACAAAATTATATTAACTATTTTTCCTCTCCTATTCCTAAATATTTTGCAATTTTTAATATATTATGTCCAAAAATTATTCAAGAACCCTCAATGATTTAAAAATCGAAAATGACTCATGAATCTTATTATGATTTTACAGAAGAAATATGTGTCATTTTTCGCAATCGTTCCATAAGTGCTTTCATACATACTGTAACTGAATAATGAAAAATTTGTTTAAGAGTAATCTAATAAGAGTTTTTCAATAATGAAAATGGATGGAAAAAAAAATTTATATTAACAAACTTTCCTTTTTTTTTAAAATTTTTGTACTTTATAATATATTATGTCCAAAATTATTCAAGAACCCTCAATGAATCTCATTATGATTTAAAGAAGGATTATCATGTGTCATTTTTTGCGAATCGTTACATAAGTGCTTTCATACGTACTGAAACTGAATAATGAAATTTGTTTAAATAATAAATAATAAAGATGGATGGAAAAAATTATATTAACTATTTTTCACTCTCCTTTTTTTTAAATTTTTGCAATCTTTTAATATATTATGTCCAAAAATTATTCAAGAACCCTCAATGATTTAAAAGTGGAAAATGGCTCATGAATCTCATTATGATTTAAAGAAGGATTATCATGTGTCATTTTTGCGAATCGTTGCATAAGTGCTTTCATACGTACTGAACCTGAATAATGAAATAATAAATAAGAAAAAATGAATGGAAAAAATTATATTAACTATTTTTCATTCTCAAATGACATTAAATATAAAAAATACCTTTTTTTTTTTTCATACTATGTAACCTACACCCTGAGCAACTTTCAAATTCACCTGCTTAAGCTCATAAAAATATTGAAGATAAATTGAAATTGTCTTTTACCTGATAGTAAAAAAATTTTAAATTACTACTGCCCATAAAAAATAATTCACCATGATTTAAAAGTAAGAGCACTTGGAACAGCACATCGCTTTTTTTTTTTTACAGAGATGATTTCCAACGTGGCAGATGATTCCTTTTTTGTCTTTTCCATAACCTTTCACCCTGCAAGTCTTCGTAAATCTAAGAAGGGGCATCGATGGCCCCAGGGCTGGTTGGAAGCCCCTTTTTGGAAGGCCAAACCGGATTTCTACCGAGAAACAAAACAGCACAAAGAACTGAGTTGCAAGTTCTTTTTCCCGCCCAGAATTTGAGCACTTTATGGCGATGGTGTCGAAACTGACAAACTTAATTTTGTGCTGGCAAGAGAAGACATCCTCCACTCTCGAGTGTCACGGAATTAGGCGAATCAAATTAATGGCTTCCGAAAGGTCGTAAAGAAAAAAACAAAAAGTTAAGTGCCCAACGTTTTTTTTTTTTTTAAAGACAACCACATTGTTATAGGGAAAGGAATCCGTGAATTATGATTCTTTTCGATAATCTTCTGTCTTAGGGTTTAAGTAATTTATAGGTATTAATTTAAAAAAGTAATATTTTTTCCGTGACGAATCTAATTCTCACAGAAAAAATTTAACAATTCGGTATATTGCATGCAACAAATGATATAATAATACCTGGATAATTATATATGTACAGTAGAAACTCTTTAAGTCGAACCTCGATAAGACGAAAACCTCCACAATTCGAAAATTTTTTTTTTGTTCCCTTCCCTTCAAGCCCCAAAACCTCCATTACTCGAAATTTCAACCCTCTATAAGTCAAAATATTTAGTCAATCCCAACAATCCATTTTGGTATATATTTGTCCTCCGTAACTCGAAAAAAAAAAAAAAAAAAAAAAAAATTGGACCTCTGTATCTCGAACATTAGCAATGCTCGATTTTACAACAGATCATTTGAAACTAATTACCTCTATAGCTCGAAGAAAAATAAGTTACCGACATTAAGGATTTGCCGACAATGCACGTCATTGTTTCTTAGAAAACACTGTATGAGTATTTAGTAAATAGAATAATTAATTTTATGAAATAGCAACTCGGAAGAAAAGAATTTTCTGTTCTTTATAGCTTAGATAATGCTACAGATAGATAGAGAACGATCGATTTGTATAAAGCAAAAAAAAAAAAAAAAAAATAATAATAATAATAATAATAATAACTGACTTTTTTAATACATAATATTTTTAATTTTAAGGTTGTTTCGGAATTATTTTGATTTTTTATTCTAGTTAAATAATATAATTTTTAAGTTGCAAATAAACATGTTTATTACCACTGTAACTTTAATTTTTGTTTATTTTACCTCTCTAACTCAAAATAAGTTACAAAGAATCTAAATCTCTGCAGGTCGAATATTTCCTTACAAAATCCGCGTTTGTCGAAATCCTCCATAAGTCAAAAACTGTATAACTCGAATTATTTGGCGTCTACCTTGAAGTTCGACTTACAGAGGTTCTACTGTATATATATATATATTCAAAAATGTTTTGATTCAAGGTACAATAATTTTGTTTATTTTATTTTTATTAGCATTATTTAGAATTAGCAAAAATTATATAATTATCGTGTAAGTTATATATATATTTTTTTCAGTTAGAATCTCATAATATACATCATTCCCAACATGGTACTACTGTGTCCAAGAAGTAAGATTAGTTTTCAATTTAAATTTGACGGGCATATGGTATTTAAATTTTATTTTATTTTTTTATTTTTATTATTTTATTATTATTTTTTTTTTTTTTTTTTTTTTTTTTTGGTTTTTTGGCACTATCCTTGACATCTATGTGAAATTTGACGTCAAAATATTCATTAGTGCTTGAGTTAACGTTTGATTTTGTGAGGAGCTAAAACTGATTCCGGCGATTTTGAAATGACAGAATTAATTGAGCGAAGAACTTGCATTAAAAAGTTTTGTTTGCGGAAACGTACAGAATGTTGCAGAAGGCATTCGGTGAGCATTCCTATATGGGAAAGAAATGTTTAGAAGTGGTAAAAACAGTTCAAACAAGGCAGAGAACGCGTTAAAGACGAAGAGCCATCTGGTCGACCACCAACTTCAAGCGACGAAGATCATGTCCAAAAATTAAAGATTTGGTGCTTGCAAACCGTCGATTTACAATTAGAGACCTTGCTGATGAAGTTGAAATTTCAAAATTCCATATTAAAAGAAGTTTTGAGCCTCAAACACGCCAAATCTTGATTGGTACCGAAAACACAGAATGCTACAGCTCACACTGCATTGATTCTTCGTGACTTTTTCGCCAAAAATGAAACCCATATCGTTCCACAACCACGTATTCGCCTGATTTAGCATCTTGCTACTTCTGCCTAGTCCCTAAACTCAAAAGATCACTCGGGGACATCGTTTTGAGTAGATTGAAGAGACATTTCAAAAATCGCCGGAATCAGTTTTAGCGTCTCACAAAGCCAAGCGTAACTCAAGTACTAATGAATATTTTGATGCAAAACTTCACACAGATGTCAAGGACAGGGCCAACAACCTAAAAAAAAAAAAAAAAAAAAAAAAAATTGAAATGCCATCTGCCCGGGAAATTTAAATTGAAAACAGGTCTTACTTTTGGACACAGTAGTATACAACATTTTTTTGGTTACCGTATTTGAATTCAAGGAATTGTTCATTTACGTTCGAAATTTTACAGTCATTGAAGTTAGTTTAGGAGGGAAGGGAGGGGGCATTCTCAGCAAGAGATTGGGAGAATTTGGCTATTCTAAGTATAGAGTAGTAATAAAATTCTCTATGGTACTGAAGAAGATTACTTCTTCATTGCCAGGTTATCTTTGATAACATCCGGTACACCATTCGAATTCAAAAAGTACATTTCCCTATGCGACTTGCTTTTGTTCTGTCTATAAACAAAGCATAAAAGGCCAATCACTTGAAATTGTTGAGATTGGACTGATTTAGCCACGGTCAATTACTATACGTGTGGCAATGTCTAGAGTTGGGGTGGAAAAAATTTATACGTGCTTGCAAACGACGGGGGGAATGGAAGAATACTGTATACTATCAGGCTCTAACTGATACAAAAAATATAACTTACACGATTATTATATAATTTTCGTTAATTAAAATAATGCTAATAAAAATAAAATTACTACTGTGCCCAAAAAGTAAGACCAATTTTTTTTTTTTTTTCAAAAACTCTTTATTTATTCTTCCAAATTTATTTCATCGTCTTCAAAGTAATCCCCTCCGGACACAATGCACTTATGCCAACTTTTTTATCAATC
Source organism: Caerostris extrusa (assembly GCA_021605095.1). Classification (NCBI taxonomy): domain Eukaryota; kingdom Metazoa; phylum Arthropoda; class Arachnida; order Araneae; family Araneidae; genus Caerostris; species Caerostris extrusa. Next base: position 28,277 of record BPLR01020861.1, read on the forward strand.
CTCAATGCATGCTAAAAGTCATCGGCAGGGATGGTCTTCAAAGCGTGAGGCGATTCACATTGAATCTCTTCAATCGACTCAAAACGGTGTCCCTGAGTGGTCTTTTGAGGTTAAGGAACAGCCAGAAGTCACACGGTGCTAAATCAGGTGAATACGGTGGTTGTGGAACGATATGGGTTTCACATTTGGCGAAAAAGTCACGAAGAATCAATGCAGTGTGAGCTGGTGCATTCAGTGTTTTCGGTACCAATCGAGATTTGTCGTGTTTGAGGCACAAAATGGAATTGACCGATTCTTTTGAAATTCTAACATCATCAGCAAGGTCTCTAATTGTAAATCGACGGTTTGCAAGCACCAAATCTTTAATTTTTGGACGTGATCTTTTTCAGTTGAGGTTGATGGTAGACCAGAGAGCTCTTTGTCTTCAACGCGTTTTCTGCCTTCTTTGAACTATTTATACTACTTCTAAAAGCATAACTAACAAAAATACTTTTACAAATTTAATGAACAACATTATAAATACTTCTTCCCACATTCTAAACTCTCTCTTCTGATTATAAAATTTAGAACATCCAATGAAGAATTGAATAGAATTATGGTAACCTAAAAAAGAATTGTCAATGTATTTCGCGCTGCAATATTGGGCGAATTCATAGCAGGTACAGATACTAAGGTACATAGGTGCAGACAGTTTTATTGGTAAAATGACAGTGAAATTTTTTTCTCTATTATTAAACCAAACTTTAGATGGCTGCTATTCATCGTTTAATATGATTTATTTTTAATTTTTATCATTATATATTATTCATTTATTATCATGTGTGAACATGATGTTGTCCTGGTTAGGGGTTCGTGGCGCAATCCAAAAGGGCAACAAGCAAATAAAGCTTCATTCCAAATTTGCAAATTTTGGCGGAAAAGTGGTAGTTTGGGCCCCTTAATTCTTGAAATAATTCATGAATAACGTTAATCCTCAGGAATTTTCTGGAGAATTTGGCTTTTACTTGAAGTTTGTAGTATGGTTGTGAGTTGGTGGTTTCATGTTTTGGGTTGGGATTTTAAACATTGGTATTTTACTACAAGAAATATTATAAAACTCGATAGTGATTTGATATGTGTTTAACAATGAATCAAAATTGTAAAATCCATTATAAAAGATTAAAAACATTTTCTGACTGATAAATTAGATGTTGTAGTGTGTTGGTTGGGCAATCAGATTGTAACTGGGTTTGGTTGGGTTGATATACTTGGGGCGCAGGTTGAACTTACAGCTTTACTTCCACACTCCCAAACACCACACACAATTAGAGGCATTCAATATTTAACACATTTAAAGATATATAATTATAGATTCGGGGCAAGATTCCACTTCTAAGGCGAAAACCCGATACTCAGCTACTCACAAGATGAGAGAAATATACTTTTTATCTACTGGGTGAGAGGCTTTAAACTAAACGTTTCTCAACACAAGCGCATTATTGCCCTGTAATTTCTCTCGGATGAGAGTCTGGAGGCCTATTGATCATTTCTCCAAAACACCAAAAGAGTTTTCCAGTGGGTAGGAGGGAAGCACTTTTACAATTTTAAGCATTTAAGAAAATATTTGATCAATATTTCATTAGATATAAATAATAATAATTGTATGTTCTTTAGTATTAATAAGGAACATTTCCCGTAATATTTTTGAGGTATTCTTGTAATTGATCATTGGCATATTAACTTATTCTTCATATTTTTATGCCATATTCAAATTATTGTATCTGAACTGTTTTTGATAGTGGAAAAAAAAAAACAGAATTTTAAAGGAAAAAAATTAAAGGTGAAAAGAAAGTTCTAAAAATGTCTGTAGGAACCAGCGATTGATGTAAATACTCTTGAGCTCTGCCATAATCACTATGGAGTCTTCTTATTTATGAAAGCAGCAATTGCCAAAGCACACCACCAGCGGATTCGAAACCATCTTTGCACTGTATCATTGGGCTACGAGAGTTGAGTAATTTAAGACAATAAATGTCCGTTTTTAATGCTATGATTATTATTCGATACCTTATAACATAAAATGTAGCAGAAATGTGAAAGATTTAGGTTAAGCATACATTAAACAAGAAAAGAAGAGAATTTGCTCAAAGTTTCTCATATCTGCAACAAAAAAACAACAACAATCTGCAACAATTTAGGACAATAAATGTTCGTATTTTAATGCAATAATTATTATTCGATGCCTTATATTATAAATGCAACGTTGGCATACATTAAACAAAGGATAAAAAAAAAAAAAAAAAAAGAATTTGTTTAAAGTTTCTCATATCTGCAATAAAAAATAACTATTTTAATGTCATAAAAAATAAATTAAATGTAATATTGATAATTAATTAAATGTAATAATAATTAAATTATTGATACATTAATTAATTAAATGCATTGATAATATAATTAAATGCAATTTTACAGCATTGGATAGTTGATTCAAGGCAATATTTCACCCGTTTTAAGAAAGTGTATGAGGATATCTAGCCAGTAAAAAAAATACAGTTAAAAAAATAAAGTCCTTCTATAGCTTTATTTTATCAAAGAAAAATCTCCCCTATACATTTTTATTTTCCCTATTTTAATTCCCTATAACAATCCAACGACAAGTTTAGATAATTAATGAAATGATCGAAAGAACAAAGATGTGATGAGAGATTTAAGAGTTAAACGTTTCTTTTAATGATTTATTATCTAATGATGTACATTGAATTAAGCCTATGTTACAAGCAAACAGAATATTTTTATGAATCTAATTATCATTTTAAATGGCGTAGAGTTTGGAGTATCGTTTTATATGGAGAAATACTTGATTTCAGCTAGCAAATCGGTATCCAATTTGATTTTATCTTTTCAAAAATATTTTTCAATTTTATTTCATGCTGGAAGCATTCATTGGAAGGATAAATTAAATAATTTAAAAAAAAAAAATACTTGATAAATAAATAGAACTAAATATATAGATAAACCAAAACTTAATATATATATTTTCTTTTTTTTTTTTTTTTTTTTTTAATATTTAAGAAAGTGTTTAGAAAAGTGATCTTTTGTTGCTGTTGTTCTAATGCAGCTGGCAAACACTTAGACAGCTGTCTTGGATGCCTTAAGGCAAGCGCTGCACCGACTTTACTCACTTAGCACTACCCAGGAGGTGCGTGTAGCTCGGAAGATAAGTTACGGACGTGGGAGTAACAATACCCCCCAAAGCTCTAAGATCATGTTAGACCGGGACTTACGGTTTAGAGTGATTCCAAACCACTACAAACATCCAGGGCACCGCCGGGACTCGAACTCCGATGGTACCCAGCCAGAGCGCTAGTCACTCGGGCCATTTAGGCCCAAAAAGTAACTTAAATCTTAAAAAAAAAGCTTAAATCTTAAACTTTTTTTTTTTTTTTTATCATTATATTTTATACAAATTAAAAATAATAATAAAAAAAAAATTTAATCAACGTTCTTTTTTATTATCTCATTATATTTTTAGAATTCACAAATAACCTGTTACAATATGAAAGATCAAACTTGAGTGTGGCAACTAAATCTGACGTTTACAAAGTTGCAAATCATGGTATACTTTTCACGAAAGTTTAAAATATTCAGTAAACCATTTTGCTTACTACATCCACTACTAGTAAAGCTAGAAGAGGCCGAAGAATGTCTTTATCCAAGTTTTTCACCAGCGGGTGGTTGGATCCTACAGAGGAACAACGCCAAAAACATCCCGCGAGTCTTTTGAAAGAAATCCCTTTTGTAGACCACAGGCGTCCAATGCTCCCCTTTTCAAGAACATCGGAAACAGAACTGTCACTGCCAGTAACTTCATTAGGTCCTTGGCACCACATGTGAACAGGTTCTGACAAAGGGGGCACCTGAAAAATAGAGCCACTGCCCCAGACATTCAGAACGGCACCTTTCTGACAACCGAACCCTCCCAAATAGCAATTTATCGCCCGTCCCCTTTGAACTCCCTTATACCTTGGAAAAAGGAAGAGACCATTATTCCAGAACAGCGGGTTTGCAGCAAAACGCCATAAATTCGCTTAAAACGCCTTCGTGCCTTTTATGACATTAATAACGGCTTCTCAATCTCAAGAGATTGCGGAAGACCGATGTCATAAACCAATGAATGGAATGAACTGCCTCAGACCGTAATGAGTTTGGTCAGTGTGTTGGTTGTGTGGTGACCGCAAAAAGTTAAGTGGTAATAAAAATGACCTTCAACAACGGAAGAATGAATGAATATTCTGTGTAAAAAGGCCGAGGCCATAAAAGTATTTCTTCTCATTATTCATGGTCACTAAATCAGTGCTCAAGTATTCTTTTGTTGAAAGTTTCACCTAGTAACGTAACTTTCTTTTCACGTTTTGTTACGACTTTTATTTATGGTGCACGTAATTTATTTATTTTTAAGTCCTTTTTAAGTCCAAAATTTCAATAAAAGTGAAGGACGGTTTTAGTAAGGCATAAATTTATTTATTTCAATGCAAGAGATAAACGAAATATCTCAATATATAAATAAATAGATATAATGACTAAAATAATTCATAATTTTTCCCCCTTTTTCACTAGTATTTCTTCTCATTATTCATGGTCACTAAATCAGTGCTCAAGTATTCTTTGTTGAAAGTATCACCTAGTAACGTAACTTTCTTTGTCATGTGTTGTTACGACTTTATTTACGGTGCACGTAATTTATTTATCTTTAAGTCCTTTTAAGTCCAAAATTTCAATAAAAGTGAAGGACGGTTTTAGTAAGGCATAAATTTATTTATTTCAATGCAAGAGATAAATTAAATATCCCGATATATATACACTGAAGTGACAAAAGTCATGGGATAGCAATATGCAAATTTTCAGATGGCAGTAGCATCGCGTAGAACAGGTATAAACGCGCAGTGCTTTCGCAGAGCTTTCATTTCTGTTCAAGTTATTCATGTGAAGAGGTTTTGACGCGATGATGACCACACGACGGGAATTAACAGACTTTGAACGCGGAATGTTAGTTGGAGCTAGACGCATGGGTCATGCCATTTCGAAATCGTTAGGGAATTCAACATTCCCAGATCCACTGTGTCAAGAGTGTGCCGAGAGTATGAAATTTCAGGCATAACATCCCACCATGGACAGCGCAGTGGTTGACCGCCTGCACTTAACGACCGAGACCGGCGACGTCTGCAAAGAGTCGTAAATTCTAACAGACAAGCAACACTGCGTCAAATAACCGCAGAAATCAATGAGGGACGTACAAGGGACTTGTCTGTTAGAACTGTGCGGAGAAATTTGGCTTTCTTGGGCTATTCCAGCAGAAGACCGACTCGAGTGCCTTTACTGACAGAACGACATCGCTTGCAGCGACTCTCGTGGGCACGTGAGCATATCGGTTGGTCCCTAGATGAATGGAAAACCGTGGCCTGGTCCGATGAGTCACGATTTCAGTTGGTAAGAGCTGATGGTAGGGTTCGGAGGTGGCGCAGACCCCACGAAGCCATGGACCCAAACTGTCAGCAAGGCACTGTTCAAGCTGGTGGTTGCTCCGTAATGGTGTGGGCTGTTTTTTTCATGGCATGGACTTGGTCCTCTGGTGCGACTGGACCGAACATTGACTGGAAATGCTTATGTTCAGCTACTTGGAGATCACTTGCAGCCATTCATGGACTTCATGTACCCAAACAACGATGGATTTTTATGGATGACAATGCGCCATGTCACCGGGCCACAACTGTTCGCGATTGGTTTGAAGAACATTCTGGACAATTCCAACGAATGATCTGGCCACCTAGATCGCCCGACATGAATCCCATCGAGCATTTATGGGACATCATCGAGAGGTCTGTTCGTGCCCAAAATCCTGCACCATCAACGCTTTCACAATTATGGACGTCTAACGAGACAGCATGGCGCAATATTCCTGCAGAAGACTTCCAACGACTTGTTGAGTCCATGCCACGTCGAGTTGCTGCACCTCGCCGGGCGAAAGGAGGGCCGACACGATATTAAGAGGTATCCCACGACTTTTGTCACTTCAGTGTATATTGAGATATTTAATTTATCCTGTCATCTATCTATATATATATATAAATTAAATATATAATATAAATAGATATATTATATATATAAATAAACATATATTTATCAATAGAAATAAACAAATTTATGCCTTACTAAAACCACCATTCACTTTTATTGAAATTTTGGACTTAAAGGACTTAAAAATAATGTATATATAGATAGACAGACAGAACTGTTACAAACGGCTTTTTTTTTTTTTTCAATTTGAACTTGAAAAAATGAGAATATTTAAATCTTAATTAATAATAATAAATATTAAATTTGAGAATACTTTTGCTACTAACCGAAGAACTTCTGTGTAAAAAGGTTGGGGCCATAAAAAGTCATTCTTCTCATTATTTATGGTCTCTAAATCAGTGCTCAAGTATTCTCCTTGGCTGCGTAGCTAGCTACTTCATTATAAAATGTCGAAACATAACTCAAAGCGTATGAGACCACCGCTAATAAGAAAAATAGATAATTAAATGTCCTTTTTAAAAAAGAATTATTTATTTAATAAAATTATAAAACGAAAAATAATAAAAATTTCAAAAGTGTTCATTTGAAACTATAAAGTAATATAATCCCCCTTCAATATTTCAACCGTTGCCATTTTAGTAAGATTAAAACGCAATTGAAGCAGTAAAAATAATTAATTGAGTTAAATTTCAACAGTTATTTTCAGTTAATTTCTTTTTAATATTTATTAAGGTTTGTTTTATGCGAAGTAGAAAAAATATCCATAGAATACTACTGAATGCGTTTTATGTAATCCAAAATTACAGAGACAACATAGAATACTTGATCCGCAATCCATACTTAGTATTTGAACTTAGTATTATCCATGCTTAGTACTTAAAATTGAAAATTTCCTCTATTTTGAGATTACAACATTAGCGAAATCAAACATTCATTATTATTAACTTTAAAATAGAATTTTAAATTTGAGAATACTTCTGCTACTTTCATTCAAAATTTTTCAAAAATATTTCATTGTATCTTAGGCTCTTTTATAAAATAAAAAGCATTGGTATAGAGCTGGACTTTAAAAAATTGAACAAAATATGTACAGTAAAGAAATAAGATATAGTAAAGAAATATGATTAAGATTTTGCGTAATAAATTAAAATGATGTGAATCTTTTAAAAATTAGATAAGTAGTAATTCAAAAGTTATCAACTTTTTTTTTGTCCTAAAACCTCTTTTACCAATAAGGGGGAAGGTCATTGATCTCTTTCACCGAATAATATCTTTAAGTACATAAAATAAAAACAAAGTAATTCAATAATGTTAAAAAAAATTAACATAAAGTAGACATTAATTTATGGGCACACTAATTGATAATAAAATTAATTAACAATACAGGATTATTCAAATTTCCTTATTAAAAACTTGCCAATGCGAATATAAATGATATTTGTTGACAGAAAATAATCTATCATTTGTATAGATAATCACTGATACAACTAATAGTATTATAACTTATTTCATGTAATCATGTGACAAATGCAAATTTTGTTAGCTGTGAAAATAAAAATGATTTTTTTTCTTATCTAAACTCATGGACGAGATATATATTCGATATGTATCTTTTCTGTAAGATATTCATGAATCCCTGTTAAAAATGCAAGCATTAAATTATCATTTCAAAAATTTCCAAATCCTTAAACTTTTAATCTTCCAAAACTTAGAGCCTCAATGAATATCTGATTTTAAAATAGTAAAAATGCAATTTAATGATTTCTAAAAACTTCAAATAACTTAGGAATATTATATTTGAAATCCCCAAAAACAATTTTGTTCGTGAAGAATATGAATTAAACTACATTCCATCATCATCACCATTGGTACAACAGTCCCATAATGAGCCAAAGGCCATCTGTCTACTTGCAGATTTCAAGACAGGAGATATTTTTCTTTACAGAGTAGGGTTGTCAGCCCTACACCAAACGCTCTACACACTGGAACCTACAGTTTAAAGTGGATTCCGAAACACTACAAACATCCATAGCACTGCCGGGACTCGAATTCGAAACCTGTGGCACCGTGCACCAAAAGTAATCATCTTACTTCCCTTCAATACTTCTCTTTGGTACCACGGGCTTCAGGTTCATGGTAGTAGTAATAGTAAAAGCAGAAACTGAGACATTTATTTATACATGTTTAAATAACAAAAACAAACTATTAACTATATATTAATACAACAATGTTCGGATTTCAACCGGTGTGCTTTATAAAAGTCCACAATCAAGATAAGTTAGTGTTTTCCCACGATTTAATTCATCATCATGAAAATTCACAACAAAAAATTTTTATTAAAATATTATTAAAGTCCACAGGTTTGAATAACATTCATCATCATCAAAGGCCACAATGAGGATACGCTAATGTTTTTTCATGATTTAATTCATCATCATCATCATTGGCACAACAGCCCTATGGTGGGCCGTCAGCCTACTGGCAGACTTCTAGACAGGAAATTTTTTTTTTTTTTTTTTTTTTGCTGGGTAGGATTTTCAGCCCTACGCAGAACGCTCTACAGTCATATTAGACAGGGACTTACGGATTAAAGATGATTTCGAACCACTACAAACATCCATGGCACCAAGCGCCAGATCGCTAGTCACTCAGTCATCAGCCCCCTCCTTCCCCCTCCCCCCAAAAAAACTTTCATTCAGGGCATGTAAAAATTTTATTTTACATAAAGGAAAAAATAAATAAATAAAAAATAAAAAAAAAATATAAAAAATAATAATAAAAATAATAATAATAACGTTGACAACCTAAAAAGAAGTAATTTTATCAAAATCGGCATCGTTCCGACAATCTTAATTAAAATATAAAAAAATCAAATATCATTTCTTTAATCTAGCTTTCACAGAGTCAAATATAAAGTCCAAGGGGTTTTTCAAACATTTTTTTTTTTTTTTTAAAATAATAATAACAAATTTTGAGAATGATGAATCGGAAATAGCATTTTTATCTGTCAGTTTGATCGGTGGCATCGTGACTGCTTTATCGTTTGCTAAGCGGCAGACGAATTTTACGAGGTCACAAACCAAAGCTACTTCTTCCCGCCCCAACAAGAACGGATGACTTCTGTCAAAAGTCTTCTTTTTTTTTCTGCTTCGAATCTCTTCCCATTAAAGCCTCAGATCTGCTCTTTTTTTTTTTTTTTTTTTTTTGTAGCTCGTAAAGAACAATTTCCTCAATGCATTTCCGATGTCTTTTATATCTTCACAGGAGCCGCCGTAATTAAGCTGCATGAAAACATGGCTTTTAGCTTTTAATTTAAGAGCTGACTTAATCTCCATAAGAAGTGTTCTGTTTTATGGCCCAAATTAAATGTTTTCGATATAATAAAATGAAATTGATGAAATTTTTCTTAAAAAGGAGAATAAAATATGCCATAACAAAACAACTATTTTAGACGATAGATTTTTTCTTTTTCTTTCATTATGTTATTATCTTTTTAATTTTTTTTTACTAGATTGATAGGAAAATCAACTACTTGTATACGTACTACACATCTGCTCGGAATTAAAATACTACTGTGTCCAAAAAGTAAGACCAATTTTCAATTTAAAATTCCGGGGCTTATGGAATTTCAATTTTTTTTTATTTTTTAGGTTGCTGGCACTGTCCTTGACATCTGTGTGAAATTTGACGTCAAAATATTTATTAGTGTTTTGAGTTACGCTTGGCTTTGTGAGACGCTAAAACTGATTCTGGCGATTTTTGAAATGTCTGAATTAATTGATCAAAAAAACTTGCATTAAATTTTGTTTGCAGAGACGTATAGAATGTTGCAGAAGGCATTTGGTGAGCATTCCTAGAACTGGAGAGTCATATTGCAGTTGGATCATAGAAGAAATTACTGAGATTTGAGGTCATGATTCCATCCTGTAGTGTAATATGGATAATGGTATTACATTCGTTGTGGGCGAAGAATGGTAATTAATTAAATTTAATTAACTAATTATTTTAATTAACTTATTTTCATGGTTCTTGGAATTTAAATCAACTTTCTTTTAATGTTAGTGAGTTATTACAAAAACATATTTATCTCAAATTATTAATTTTAAAAAGTTCACTGCAACTTTATATCATCAATGTTGGAAAATAACTTCGTCTATTTGAACGGCTGCATTGTTTTTCTTGTGTATGATTATGTTAGTAATATTATTCTTTACAGATTCATTACAAGCCCCCTATGAATCAGTTCTGGGGAATTGTGTAAAATAACTTTTCTATGCGATGACCTGTATTATAAAAGTCACAATAATCTACCAAGTAATATCAATGATATAACAGTTATTTATGGGTCAGAGACCTGGACATTAATTCAAAAACTAGAGATGACGTTGATAACCTGGGAGAGGAAGATCTTAAGAGCTGTATTTGACCTATCAGAGATGGTGATGTTTGAGGAGGAGTTACAATCATGTAATTTCAAAATTTTGTGGAGAAAAGAATATCATAAATTATATTAAGTCAAAGATAATTCTAAGGCTAGGACACGACGATAGCAGAGGAACAAAGAAGATTTTCAACGGAATTACCTGGGCCGAAGAAAAAAATGGGAAGGCCAAAACAAGAATGATGAAGTGGAAAAAGGATCTGAAGAACCTAAAGATCACAAATTGGAAAACCAAAGCTAGAGACAGACGAATTTGGAATCGTATTGTTAGGGAGGCCATGCTCCAACATGGACAGTAGTGCTGGGGAGTTATTTAGTTACTATCAATCATAATCATAAATTTGGAGATGAACACCTTGATCTACAACATATAAGATGAGATCTAACAGTCCCTGGTAAATAAAAGTAGATTTACTAGAAACATATAAGCAGGAAGAATCTATTGTTGAACTTGAGATAAAGTTGTTTCATTATTGATATTTTTACGAAGGAACACACACCTTTATGTGCCAATATCATCATATAGACCAGGGGGTCTCCAAACTTTACAGCCTTAGGGCCATACTGTTTACTCCAGTAAGTGCCAAGGGCCAAAACCGTTTGAATTTTTCTGCATTATTTATAATTTCTAGACCAGTCGCCGAGTACGCGCTCTGAGCGAGCATACGCTTGCTAACTACAAACTACTGTCAGTGAAAAATCACAATTACATAAATCTCATTAGTATTTTTTGCAAGTGGATACCCCGCGATTTCATTCGTGCTAATTTAGCTTTTCCGTTCCCGAGTGATTTTCAGAATAAGAATCATATGTTTGATTCAGGATATATACATTCCAAACATCGATATACGTTCATATGCAATATTCTTTACCCCAGCATAACTACCGAGGGTAATCGCGGGATGTTCACTAGTTTATCATGTCAGTGGGATTCATTTCCATTATTTGTTAGTTGTTATGCTTAAGTTAAATATTCTGCGTATTATGCTTGTCATTAAGCTTTTTACCTAGCAAGTCAATAATACCGAGTTATTATCATTCTGTGTTTTTTTTATCCAACTTATTCCAGCAACAATAAGCTATTCGCTGTCGCGGACCGGATTGATGACAATGGCGGGCCGGATTTGACCCGCGGGCTGTAGTTTGAGATCCCTGATATACACTAATGTGTGGGCATTGTCAGCAGGCCGGAGCGGCAGTGCTAGCTAAAGGTATCAGCAACTCAGGCAATTGAGATAAGTGTCATGTACTTGGAACTGCATTAAATAACTTTTTTTTGTGAAGATGACTTATATTACAAACCACAATAATCTACCAAATATTATAAATGATAACCATAAATCAGAAGATCAATGACAATCGTAAATCTAGAAATCAATGACAATTATAAATCTGAAAATCTGGATCGACAACATTTAAGATAACTAACAATCAATGGAAAATAGAAAATAAGCAGGGAAAATTTGCTGTTTATTTCATTTCTAATGATATTCTACGAAGGAACACACCCCTTTGATGTGCCAATGTCACCATCTAGAATGATGTGTGGGCAGTGAGGGCATGTCGGAGGAGCTGTGCTAGCTAAAAGTACCAGCGACTCAGGCAATTGAGATAAGTGTCATGTGCTTGCAGCGCCATCAAGGATCTTCAAAGTAATTAAAAATAAATAATAATAAAATAAAAATGAAATAAAATGATTGGTAAAATATGTCTTCAATCTGAGATCCTACGATGAATATTCATGTATGCATATATACATATAGATATGCACATACTACTGTGTCCAAAAAGTAAGACCAATTTTCAATTTAAAACCCCGGGGCTTATGGAATGTCATTTTTTTTTTTTTTTTTTTTTTTTTAGGTTGCTGGCACTGTCCTTGACATCTGTGTACAATTTTACGTCAAAATATTCATTAGTGCTTGAGTTACGCTTGGCTTTGTGAGACACTACAACTAATTCCGGCGATTTTTGAAATGTCTGATGCATTAAATTTTGTTTGCAGAAACGTATAGAATGTTGCAGAAGGCATTCGGTGAGCATTTCTATATCGGAAAAAATGCTTATAAATTGTATAAACAGTTCAAAGAAGGCAGAGAACCCATTGAAGACGAGGAGTCCTCTGGTCGACCCTCAACCTCAACCGACGAAGCTCACGTCCAAAAATTAAAAATCTGGTGCTTGCAAACCATTGATTTACAATTAGAGAGCTTGTTGATGATGTCGGAATTTCAAAAGGATTGATCAATTCCATTTTGGACCTCAAACACGTCAAATCTCGATGGGTATCGAAAACACTGAATGCGCCAGCTCACACTGCATTGATTCTTCGTTACTTTTTTGCCAAAATGAAATCCATATCGTCCCACAATCACCGTATTCCCACCGTGTGACTTCTGGCTATTCCTTAAACTCAAAAGACCACTCCAGGGACACTGTTTTGAGTCGATTGAAGAGATTCAACGTGAATCGCCGCGCACTTTGAAGGTCATCCCTGCCGATGACTTTTTAGCATGCATTGAGGATTGGGAAAAAATTGGCATAAGTGCATTGTGTCCGAAGGATTACTTTGAAGGCGATGAAATAAATTTGAAAGAGTAAATAAAGAATTTTTGAAAAAAAAATTAGTCTTAAATTTTTGTGCACAGTAGTAAATTACATGTTTGTGTGTGTTAACGCTCGTTTTGCTCTTCTTGATTTTCCGATCTATAATTAATATACTTATTTATTGCTCTAAACCATATTAACATTGCGTTTACAAAATTTCTTATTAGAGCAATTTTTTTCCTTTTCTGTATTTAATCGCTGACTCAAGATTTTTCGGTTTCTCCATTTTATAAGCTCTGCTATTTATAATTCAAAATTATTTTTGATTTGATTTTATTTTATAACTTTGTGTCCTTGCTAGGCGTACTGTTTTCTCTCTCCCTTCGTCTTCTGAAGATGGTTGCCAGCACTTCAATTCCTTAAACATGTTAATAAAATTAAATTAAACGACTCATTGCTTTTCAATTAACATCTGAATTCACTTGGCTTTTGACTACCCTCTGCAGCAATTTTAAGGCTTTGAAGACAGCATAAAAGATGTTTGGTAGATAAGTTTCTAGTGTAAGTTCATGGGGGAGTTTATAATTAATGCTGGCATTATTATATAATACGTTTTTCCTCCTAGAAAGATAAAAACACGACAATATATCTATTCAGTAACTTGCTTCTTAGGTGTTAAAATGATAAATGTCAGTTTTTCTTTTGTTTCTTATATTGTATTTGTGTTTTTTAATTTTGTCACATATAATGATATATCGTAGAATAGGTAGGCTAATTGTCCACGTGTCTAAATGTTGGTTTAGAAAAAGAGTGTTATTAATTATTGTTTCTTAAAAAGCAACTGAGGTAATAAACTCATTTCTATACTTTTATAAAAAATTTTAAAAAATTTATACGTAAAAAGGTATCAAATTTCAGCTTTTACAGGGTGACAGCAATCATAGACGGAGGGAATCTCTGTATTTTTGAGAAGATTTTCATGACTAATTATTCTGCAGTTTCGCGGGAAAAAAACTATACAGGCAAATAAAACAATTGGCCATGCGAAACTCTTTGTTACAATAGCTATCGAGTATATATCAAATATTAATCAAATTAATTATTACAAAATTACGAAGATTATACATACAAAATATTGCTTCCGTATGGCATACATATTGCCATATGTATTTAGTCCATACATATGGTTATATGTATTTATTCCATACGTATAACAATATTTATTCCTGCATTGAGCTAGATTACATCATTCAACAAAATCAAATTTAAATACAAATATTCAAAGTACATATCATTTTTTTTTTTAACATTTAATTCTAATGCAAGTTTATATAAGACACATATATTATTATTTTGTTTAAAATAGTTGAAAATGATTAGTAAAGTTTAGGTTAACTTCAACAAAAAAATTTAAAAAAAAAAAAAAAAATTGATTTGCTATGATTATGCACTCACCGTAATAAAAAGAAATAATATACGGTATTTAAGAAATTAATGGCTTATTTCAATATGGTTCCTTTTATAAATTAACTTGGTAACAATGAGAAAAATAAATTACATTTTTATTTCAAAAGCATTTTAAGAAATAATGGATGTCCGAAAATTATTAGAAATTTTACTATATTATGTAAGAAATGATAATAAAAGAGATAGAAATAAATGTCTTTACAATGCAGCTACAAAAAGTAGTAAATTTTGTTGTGAGATCCAATGGTAGCTTGCAATTCTTCCACGTGACACTCTATTTCATGTCATTCATTGGCAAGTTTCTGAGGAGTTATGGGATTAATAGCAGCTGTGATGCTCTGCTTTAATACTAACAAATTGGTGCTAGGCCACAATCTGTCACATAACTCTACACAATCACAGTCACAATCTGTCACATAATTCCGCATGAAAAAATCCAATTAAGTTAAATATCCACTCTGCACTCTCCATAACTCTTCACTCGCCGACATGCAATAAGTGGCATGGAATCAAACTTCCTTTGGACACAATACGAGCAAATGAAGAATTGTCAGCGAAATTTATAACATTGTATACATAAAGACATTCTACAATAGCGTTATGTAAATAAAAACATTTTGCTTCTGTATCTTTTATTTGTTTTGAAATGTGTCCTGTAATTGCAGGATTCGCTATTTTCAAATTTATCATGTTTAGTTCTATTTCAGTTTATTATTACTATTTTTTTTTCACTTAAAAATTGCTAAATGTAATCGAAAATGTTTATTCTAATTACGAAAAAAAAAAATAAAAATTATAGAAATCTGCACTAAAAATACATGTCAGAAAATAATAAAATGAAAAAAAGATAGAAAACTACGTATCGTATTTATATAAGAAATTTTTTTAAGAATTAATTTAAAAATTAATTAATTTTTTTAATTTCATTTAATTTTTAATTTTATTTTTAATTTAATTTAATTTTAATTTTTAAATTTTATTAATTTTAAATTAATTAAAAATATTAAATTACTTTCTTTTGATAAAGTAATAAGTATTATCGGACTAAAAAGTTTCCGAAAATGAATATGAAAATCAAGGAAAGAAAATACACAAATGAATTAAATTCAAAACTAAAATAAAATAAGGTGGAAAAAATAACAACTATTGTAGGTATAATTTGTGTTACCTTCTTCTTCATTATTGAACACTCATATACCACTTATGTATCTCACGAATAGTCCACCGATAAGTGTTGAGGGGAAAACAATGTCTTCTATTGGTAAGTCCCCTCATTTATGTGTCGGAAAAAAAAATTCAAAAACACCCACCAGGTAGCCTAATTATTTAAGCGAGAATCTTTATGCAAATTATAACAATCGCAATCGAGTCTTCTCTTCTGAAAGCAGTAACTACAGCAATGCCGTCAGTAGATTTGAGCTTTGGCTTTTCCACATGCATTCTGCATGGAAGTTGCCACGAGACCACGACTCGGACTTGCCTCTTAACTTGAAAGTATTTTTTCAATTCCTCCTATTAGCTCACACTCTCCCTATATCTTCAAATTTTCAATCATTCATAAAATACTTTTATTCATCCACTCGGTTCAAATTTTTTTAAGTTGCATATATCTACCAATAGATAAAACTTAAAAAAGGAATGAAAATTATTTATAAAGGACTTTTTAGAGTGAAAAAGTCAGGAATTGACTTTTAAATTTTTTTTATTTTTATATTACTTGTTCTATAATCATAGCAGGGTTAGTCTAATATTATTGTAGGCCTGATATCATATTTATATTCATAAAAGAAAATATCAACCCAGTAAAACGACGATATAATCTTAAACGATTTAGCCGGTACTGAAATCATCTACAAAAATGTAATTTATGAAGAATTTGAAACAAATTTACTATAATGTTCAACTGACTAGAAAAATAAGTGACTATTAAAAGTAATTACAATTAGAAAATTCAAAGTTTAATTAAATCATAAAGAGTTAGTCTATTTATAGAAAGAGATTTTAATGGAGTAGAAAGAGTAGTAAATATTTGAATAAAAGAGACACTTTTTTCAAACAATTGACTAGCGCTTTGGCGCTCGGTGCCACAGGTTTGAACAATTGTCCCAGCGAAAATGGATGTTTTCAGTGGTTTGAATCCACTTTAAACCGATTGGTAATATTCAATATGGCTGTAGAGCGTTGAGCGTAGGGCTGACAACCCTACCCAGTAAAAAAAAAAAAAAAATCGAAATCTCAAAGTCTAAAATGCCAGTAGGCAGATGGCCTTGGTCTACGATAGGGTTTTTTTTCAATGATGATGATCATATTTAAAAAATTGTCAATACCTTGAATACGTATATCGATTGTATGATTTTAAAAGGAAAATTTAATATAGAGATGTAGATTTTCCCACTTAAACATTATCTTCAATATTAAATACTCACTTAAAAAAAAATAATTGTATGCTGTTGCCTTAAAAAAAACAGCAATTTATTTCAATATAATAAGAAACATAAATTAACTTTGCAGTCGTATTTATAAACGACCTTCAGAACAAAACTATTGTCAATTAATAGCGAGATATTTCATAGAAATATTTCATTTTCTTATACACAATTGCACATTATGGGATAACAATAAATTTACCGAGCGTACTGACAAGAAAACTTCATTAAGTTAGATATATACACACAGAAAGAGAGAAATCATTGTATTGCGAAACATAAATTGAGGTATTTAGAAGATTGAAGACAATTATTGCACGTATTTTATTGAACCTCGTTATAGCAATGCAGCAGAAAAGTCCATATCGAGGCTTAAATTCCCATCGTTATTATAACATCTGGTGATTTGTAATTAACCTCTCTTCCAATAAAATAGAAATTCCATTGGAAGAAGTAATAATAAAATACAATTAGACTTGTACTCTATTATTCTTTTTTATTTTTTGAATTATTTTCTGATTTGATATTCGGAAAACCATTCAATTGTAAGAAAGCATTGTTTCTTTATTGGGTTTTTTTTAAAGGAAATGGTTATTTTTGAATTGAGGAAGGAATATGGAAGGCAGTAGGGACTCTTTTCTAGAAGAGAACAAAAATAAAAGTTTGAGATTCATGTAATGAATATCTAAAATACTAAAAAAATATTTGAAAAAGCTAAAAAATTTTTTTGTCATATTGATGGGTTACAGATAGACAAAGAGACATCATGATTGTTTATAATATGTCCATTAAGAGAGCTATTTGCCCAAATAGGATCAATAATTTGTATACGTTTAGTATCTGAGTACGTAATTTATTTCTCAATGCAATAAACCATGCTAATTAGCAATGTTAACTAATTAGCAATTTTTTTCTAATTAGTAGCGTGGGAAAGGGAGTGTGGTTTATATATATAACAAATATTTTTATGCATTGATATATGAATTAAATCCATGCTTAAATAATTGCGATTTCTGATAGTTAATGCAGCTATCATCATGATTGGCGCAACAGCCCCATGGTGGGCTAAGGCCGTCTGCCTATTGGCAGATTTCGAAACATGAGATGTCTTTTTTTACGGGGTAGGCTTGTCAGCCCCTACGCCCAACGCTCTACAGTCATGTTAGACTGGGACCTACAGTTTTAAGTGGATTCCGAACCACTACAAACATCCATGGCACAGCCGGAACTCGAACCCGAAACCTCTGGTACCGAGCGCCAGATGATGCAGTTAAACCCTTTATTGCCATTAATGCGTCGCTTTCAATAAATTAATGGTGATAATCTGATTTTTCTTATAAATAGAAACGTGAATAGGGAGAAAAATGAAAACATTGCAAGTAAAACAATGTTTTAAAAGCATTTCAATATTTAAAAAAAAATAGAAAAAAAATTTTATTTGATTCTTGAAATATCAAAAGTTTTTTAAATAGAAGGTAAAATAAACTCATGAATTTAAATTCTAAATAAAACAAACTACTTGCAATTTTCGTAAATCATGCTTATTTCAATTTCACTTATCATTTTTCAATTTATTTTAATCACTCTTATGATGTTTACAATTATTGTCCATTTGAAAGATATGTTAAGGCAATTTAGATTTGATTTGAGGATATTTATTATGTTTTTCTTTAGTTATTATCTTTTGTTGCATATTGATACAAAATAATAATTGCAATAAAAATTCAAATAACTATTATTTTCATTAAAAACTGTTATTTTCTAAAAAAGACTATTATTTTAGAGATAATAGATGCATTTAAACCATGCATCCATCATTTTCACTAAATAATAGATGTTTTTAAATGTCGTGCATTAAGCAAAATCGAAAATCGATGCAGTTCCATTATGAAAACATCAATTTAATGTAAACCTTCCTGCTTTAGAAAAATGAAATATTTTTCTTTTTATCCGTCGTTATAGATTTAATTAAAATCAGTAGCTGAAAAGAAAATGTTTCTAAAATTGCTTGTTAGTAATGAGGTAGATACTCAATTCAATCATTTACCCTTTTTTTTACTGTAAAATTCAGAACTACTGGCATTTAATTACTGTTCCAATTACTAAAAAATATTTTCGCTATATAAATAAATCTATTTTCGCAGAAAAAGTCATGGATATATGATAGTATGACCTACAAGTGTGACATCATGATTGAAAACTGTTGGCATATATTCACGACCGAAAGGTTTTCTTCGTCAGTTTTTGTCATATACTGATCTTTTAGAAGATACGAACTTATCTTTTAAAAAAGAAAATCATATCTTTCATTTTCCATGTTACAATATTTTCATCCAGTTGTGACTTTTTAATAATGTCTTTCATTTCATATCAAAAGCAACAGTTTCTCTTAATATTAATTTCGATTCTGTTTGGGCAGCATTTTCAGTGCCATATCGTTACAGATAATGCGTTTGAAAAGACAGCAACTAACACACCTGCTACACTCACTTGAAGTTGCACCTGTTTGCATTGGAAGTAAACGGATAAATTTATTTTTGTGCTTTATAATGGTCATGCCCTCATTTTATTCGTTGATGTCTGTGTTTCTTTTCAAATCGACCAATGAAATCGAATTTTTTACCTTCTACACTTACGGATATGAGATAAATTTTTATGTCTCTGAGTATTATTACATATTTGAAGATGATTCCCATGAATTTTTTGTTCCACTCGTTCCCGAACATAGTGGCTCTATTGTTTGTGGTTTATGCAACCACTGTGGTATCCTATTGCGACAGCTTTCACATGAAATCAAGGCACTCCCACCAAAATCCTTCACATACACCGAGCAGATTTCAGTGTTGAAAAACAGAAGAAAAATAATTGACCACTTAGAAGACATCCAGTACAATTTTTCTTTGCTTTCTTTTCTTGTTTGTGTCACAAGCTTCATATTGTGCTTTTCGTCGTTAGGCTCATACCTGATGTATTCAAGAAACTCAACCAACCCCTTTGTTAAAATTGATGTCATCTATACCACTGTCAATTGTCTGATGCTACTTAGTGCCATTTTTGGATTCGCTGGTCAAATATCTATTGAAATGAAAACTTTGATCTTATTTTTCGCAAAAAAATTGAGGAAAAACTTCATATCGGATTGCCACAAGAAAGCTTTCATATACCAGGTTGGTTATTGAAGTCGCCAAACTTGGAATTGTCCGGTTGCAAGATAATCAACTACAAGAGAAGCTCTATTTTAACTGCCATAGGAACGATTCTAACATATGGCCTCCTTATTATCAACATGGAAAAAAAATGACCAACAATAATTGGAATCTTTATTTTCGGTTATACGAGAAATATTGTTATGCAATACATATTATTACTTCACTGTTATATTCTGAGTAAACTGATAATTAATAGCATTTTTAAGATCTTATTTAAAAATGCCTTTTTACTTGTACGCGTATTTTTGACAAGGATTGAAACAGAAGAAAAATAATTGAAGCCATTCAATAAAAGACATCCATCTTCAATTTTTTTGAAATTTTGAGGTTTTTGTATCAAAAATTTGTCTTTACCTAATTTGTTTGTAGGGTTGATAACCGAGTGACTGGCGTTCATGACACAGTTTTCGTGTTCGAGTTCCAGCGACGTCATGGATTTGTAGTAGCTCGGAATCCCATTTTAAACCGTAAGTCATCTAATAGCCTAAAGTGTCAAAATGACAGTAGAGCGACAAACTAAACTACAGTGAGTGTAAAAATTTTTGTACAGTACGACAATTGATTTAAAAGAGATCCTTTAAAATTATAAACATTGATCATTTTATTAATTATAAATAATAATAGAAATATTTTCACTAGTTTCATGTGAAATTGATACAAAAAATAATTTTATACATGAATGGTTATTGAAAACTGAAACAATCCAACATCTTGTGATGTAAAAAATCACATTAAAAGAAATGCAAAAGAATGTTTTAATCATCGGATCAACTTGTAGCCCTTTTATGGTAACCATTTTAACATTTCTAAAAAATGACCAACCTTCATTCAGTATTTATCTTTTCAATAAAATTTCATGTATAATATTTTATGCTACACATGTTCATATTTTATTGGTATCAAAAAAAAAAATATAAAAATAAATTCTGCATTTCATAAACAAGATGGACTTAAAAATTTTAAGATCTTTTTCAATGTTGATTTTTTTTCTACTAAAAATGATGCAATGATAACATTAAATTAAAGTGTAGCCTTTAAATGAATTTAGCATCAAAAAAATGTTTCCAGTTTTCAAGATATTTTTTCAGCAAAAATTGATAAATTTATAGGAAAAAAAAGTTTGTCTTAACAAAATTTGTTTGTTTTTCTAATTGTAAATCTGTTTCTGGATAATCTTCAGTTAGTTTTCTAATCGAGTTGATTGAACGTCATGAAATTATAATTAAGAATAATTAAAGTAAGTCCCAGTCTTCATTGGCGCAACAGCCTCATGGTTGGCCAAAATGCAGTTTGACAAACTAAACTACAGTGAGTGTAAAAAAAGTATTCGTACAGTACGACAATTGATTTAAAAGAGATCCGTTCATAAAAATTATAAACATAAATTCCATTTTAATTAATTATAAATATATAATAAAACAGATTTTCACTAGTTTCACGTGAAATTGACACAAAAATAATTTTATACATGAATAAATATTTACAAAACTAAAAACAATCCAACATCTTGTGGTGTAAAAGTATTCGTACACTAAAAGAAATGCAAATTTTTTTTTAGTTATTTTGTGATTGGCTTAGCCATTATGATGACGTTAATTGACGTCATCTTGTAAGTTACTTAAAATTTTCATATGATATTTTTTATTATTATTAATGCGTCCTTGTTGTATCGTTCTGATGTGTGGCTAAATTGTTTTGATAAAATTATACGGGATACTTTATCTTTTCTCATTGCCATTTGAAATTTATTTATGCATAAAAAAACTCGGACCGCAATACATCATTTCAGGCAATAAATAAAAACAACTTCGTCTTTTGAAAACAATTTACAAAGTTTTTTTTTTTTCTTCCAATGCAGCTGGCAAACACTTAGACAGCTGTCTTGGATGCCTTAAAGCAAGCGCTGCACAAACGTTACTCACTTTGTGTTACCCAGGGGGCGCGTGTAACCTGAAGATAAGCCACGGAGTAACAATACCCCCTCAACGCACTATGATCATATTAAGCCGGGACCTACGGTTTAAAGTGGATTCCGAACCGCTGCAAGTATCCATGGCACCGCCGGGACTCGAACCCGAAACATGTGGTAGCGAGCGCCAGGGTGCTAGCCACTCGGCCATACAAGCCCCGCTTTGGCTGGATTAAAACAGTGCAATTTTAGGTACGATTTTATGTGCTTACATTTTAAATAATCCGCATTCCTTAAACTAAAATGACATGATTTAAGGAACACGGGGTAAAAATAAAGAAAGAAATTCAATTAATTTTAAAATGAAAATTCAACGAAATTCAACAAAAGTAATTGAAATAGATATACTCAATTATAATGACACTTTCAACAAAACTATAAAAGTCTCATCAACTATTCATTTTCATCCACAAATTGGCGCTAAGAATAAAATAAGAAGAAAACTT
>BPLR01020862.1:0-34825 GCA_021605095.1 Caerostris extrusa
GCAATACGTAACTGTCATTCAGAAATGATTTATGTTTTTACAGATGCAAATACATATATTTTTGTACTGATCACTGTCTATCCTTGCATTAAAATCCTCCCTTCAAAATAAAAGTGACTTAAATATCTGAATTACAAATTTCTGAACATTTTCTGAACATTACAAATTTCTGATTATACAAATTACACAAATTTCTGAAGAAATATTCCACACTTTATGATACTGAAGCAGCTAATGCCTTCTGTAGTAACAATATTCCTATTTTTATATACTTATCATTAAGTTTTGAAATTTTTTATTATTATAGTAATTTTTCACATAATTATTCAAATTTTTGAATAGCAGATGTTCTCCTTATTTCTATTGCCAATATCATCTTCTTCTAATAATTTCGAAGTTCTATAACCACCACTTTTCAGTAATTCAACAGGGACAAACTAATAAAAAAGCTATTTAATATTTCTATTCATTTTTTTGTTTAAAAAAATCTAAATAGGTTTGTATGTACTGATCTAGTAAACGTCACTTAGTATGAGAAGAGTGATTTTAATCGACGATTATGTTCTACTTTACCTTCTATTTTAACAATTACTTTTCTGAATAAATCTCTTAAAATGTTGCAATATTGTTTCTCAGGTTTAATTAATTAGCTTCTACACTTTTTATAAATTTTTCTCTTGTCAAAATTTTTGTTTTGTTTTCCTTAGTTCAATTATTTCATAATCTGGTTTAAATAGATTTTTTAAGATTTGTTTCTATTCTTTTTATTAATTTTTACTTTTGATTTTAAACCATTAAAATTTATTCTTAATATACGATTTCCGCTTAAATACCGCAATGTCTAATTTTAAAATGTCTACTGAAACAGGTTTATATTCACCTATCTACTAATATAATAATTTTATTAAATTAAATTGGCTTTTAACCTTATGGTTGGTTTAAATTTAATTTTTTAAGAATTTCATTGATTGTTTGCTTAATTTATTGGGAAACAATTTTCAATTCTTTTTCACTTCAAAACATTTTGCGTGAAATTAACTTTTTAAAAATATGTTTAAATTAATTTTGAATAATTTTTTACATCACAGATAATTTTTTTCAGATTTTGTTTTCCATCATACGTTTCGGCAATATTTTTGAATAATTATACCTTAGAATTATAAAATTCTTTACATTCCTTGGCTATAACTTTTTAAATGGTACGTGCAAAAATATTTATATTTCAAACATTCTTATTAATAGTAGCTCTATAATTTGTCAATAGGAAAATAAATGCTTTTTCACTTCAAAACGCTTCAAAAGAAAAACAAAATTTTAAACGTTTCATTCAAAAAACGTTTCAAACAAAGTTTTATAATCATATTATTACTTCATTTATTTTGATTTCTATAAACAAATGAAAAACAACAACAAAAAAATAACAATAATTCATACGTTTGTAATGGATGTATTGAATGAGTAATGTGTATTTAAATAATGAATGAAATATACAAGTTTTATTAAAATATGTATTTATTACATATAATTAATTTGTAAATATTATACATACGTTAGATAAACTTAAAAAAGTATGCATACGTTAAATGAAAGTAAAATAAATTATGCTTACGTTAGATTAATGTAAAAATTTGAAAAACTCAATAAAACTTTATGCAAAAAAAAAAATACTATATACAAAAAAATGAAAATATAAATAATATATACAAAACCTTTTAGAATAAATACAAATTTTTTAAAAAATATATAGAAAAAATAGCAGAAATTTGACAAATATATACCGATGAGCAAATTATTTACAATAAATGAAGATGCTGAATATTTATAATGAATGAGGATGCTGAATATTTACAATGAATGATGATGCTGAATATTTACAATAAATGATGATACGGAATATATACAATAAATGACGATGCGGAATATTTACAAAAATTTTATGTTTAATAAAATAGATAAAAAAAAAACAAAAAAACAAATGGCACAACAATAAAAAGGACTATTTTTAATTTTAACTTATTATTTTAATTTTAACTTTTTTTTTGATGGAGACGAAATAAAATGGGGACAAAACGCCCTTTGACAAAGGACAATTTTTTGGTTTAAAATTTTTTTTTGATGGAGACGAAACACAAAGTGGAGGGACAAACACAATTTGACAAAGGACAATTTTTGATTTTAAATTTTTTTTGTTAGCGACTAAAAACGATGGGGACGAACACTTTGACAAAGAACAAATTTTAAATTGATTTTTTTTTGAAGAGACAAACACAATAAAAACAAATCCAATATTTAAAAATGAATACAAATACATTAACATGATAAAGTATACTAAAATTAGCTATCCACTGCTAACTATTTTTGTTCTTGTTGAAATATCCAGAGCAACTGTATTATTTTTTGTCATAAAATTCAGGATTAATTTTGCTGTTATTTTGAACTGTCTATAATTTCTATTTGTTGGCATTCTGCTATTGTAGTATATAATTTCTAATAATCATTTGTATTTAAATTATAATATTTTTGAAATTTTTGCATTATTCTATTGTTGCTAAAAAGTTAAATTGTTTACTGATGAGTTTCTATTTTCAATAACTATTTCATAATGATGTTACACTTACGATAGTTGGGCTATTGGAAATTATGGTGTTAAAAATTTTCTTGACTTTTTATTATTTTAGAATTCTTCAGGGTCTTGACTTATTAGTTATCGTCTAAAACTGCTATACTTTTGAACTGTTATTTCCATTTTGTAAAGTTAGTGGTATATTCTTGGTTTGTTTATATCTGCAACAGTTTGGAATTGGATGAATCTGCTTTTATTATTGTTGAAGTTTTCGATAATCAGAATTTCAGGTTTTTTTTCAAATGGAAAATATTGTTCAATCTTTTCAAAATCCAAATGAGCAGGAGGTTGAACAGATGGGAGGGAGTCCAGTATTGATAGAATGCTAAAAACAGAGATATGATGATAACAATGGTTCTTCCAGCTATTATTTGTAGGATGATGAGTTGAATCTAGATATTGTTCAGGCTTTTGAGAATCAGATTGATCAGATAATGGTTCAGCAGGCTTGAGCATATCCAGCACATAAATAAATTCCAAGCGATAAGCATTTCAGGATGATGACAGTCTCTTTCATTCCTTATTTCTTTAAAAATTTTATACTATTATTAACTATTGTTTTGAAATTGTGAATAAAAATTGCAGTCGTTTACTCTTTGAATGTAAATAAAATTCTGATTTTTATTTAGTATTGCAAAACACACAATTGTTATTTGTAACAAGGTATATTTTTAAGCAATACATTACATTGTAATCTTTTACCCCAGGGTTTTAATATTAATCATTACAAAAAGATATTTATTCTTTGCTTTCTGTTTTCCATTGTTTAAATTTTTATAGTTGTGTTAAAAAATAGATTTCCACAGTGTGTGTTCTTATAGTTTATTAATAAAAATTCACCACTTTACTTAAATTGAAAATTGTTTTCGACCAATATAGAATGATATGAAATCAATAGCAACTTTGTTTATTAATTTTTAATAAGAGAATGCATGCAATTCATTGAATGTGAATATCCAGAAATTTAAAAAAACGAAATTAGTAATCAATTTTCAAATTACCTCTAATTTTCCAGTATAGTTAATGAAAATATTACATTTATTTTAATCTAAAGGAAACAGAAAATTAAACATTAAATAAGTCTTCTTAAACCTAGTCATATTATTCTTGAATTTACTTTTTTAAATATATCGAACTGAAACTTTTGAAATTGCCACCTTCAGGATACTACTGAAATTATCATTTCATTTCACTTCTCTATTTTTAAAATGACTATTACCACAATTACCACTCCCCTTATATACCGTGGAAATCAGCACTTGAAAATATCGCATCAAGCTTACCCACAAAATTACTACACCATCATCAAACTCTTTTTAACAATATGGAATTTATCTTTCCATTAGAAATATCTCTCCATTTGTATCCAGTTTGTATAACTGTCTCAAATCCGTTGTTGACTTGAATAGAAATTGTTATTTATTTATTTTGACCTTGTGTTTAACTAAATCTTGTGTCGAGTAAAATTGTTTTCCTGTTTCACTCACGTTATACATGTTCTGAAGCGCGGCCGAATAGCCAACTGGCTATCGCTCTGGACGTTCTTATCGAAGCCTTCAGGTTCGATTCTTGGCTGGGACATGGATGTTTGTTGGTGGTTCGGAATCCACGTTAAACTATAGGTTCCGGGTCCATTTAGCCTAAAGTGTGCTAGATGATCGTAGAACGACAAACCAAACCTACTGGAAGGCAAAGATTCTCCCTCCAGTACATTATAAATCCATTTACATATATAGATAATTTATCTAGCGTATACATCTTAAAAGACCATTTACAGATTTCAATTTCAACTTTTGAATTCCCAGCTTTATGTTATTCCTTAATCATTATGCATTTTTAAATCGTTTTTCGTGTTGTTTTAGGAAATACAGAAAAATTAACAGAAATCGAATTTTATATAGGAATATTAAAAGTTTTAATTTGTGTAATCAAATAATAGATAAAATAAGAAGGAATCATT
The DNA here is from genome assembly GCA_021605095.1 of Caerostris extrusa. Taxonomy (NCBI): domain Eukaryota; kingdom Metazoa; phylum Arthropoda; class Arachnida; order Araneae; family Araneidae; genus Caerostris; species Caerostris extrusa. Next base: position 4,584 of record BPLR01020862.1, read on the forward strand.
ATTAAATGTATTGCATAGAAGCTGTAACTTAATTGTTATTTTCCATGCTAGTAATATATGATTAATGTATTTTATTGTAAATGTATTCCATTTACAAAGGAACAATATTTACTTCTATTTTTTGTAAGTCATTAAGCGAAAAGAGAAGTTATTGAGCAATATTTATTATCGCCCCGTAGGAAATAAAATATTTAAAAGTAGCCACAGTATAATAGAAATATCTAACTTTTTTAGAAACGTATATCGCTAAATAAAATAAAATCTTATTTGAAAATTTATATTAAATTCTGATTTCTTAAATACATTGTTGTAAAGGGTATAAATAATTTTAATTTCAATTTATTAAAGAATTTAAAAAAAATTATGGAGTTATATTTTTACCTTTTTTTCCTTATATAACAATAGCAGAGGGTATAAAAATTTTGTTCTGCTATTATTATTATTTTGATTTGAATGAAAAAAATTTTTAAAAAAATAATGAAAGCTAGTAGGAAAAAATACTTATGCTACTTTACAAGATGTAAGTTTATTTTTGATGTTTTATATCCATTTAAAATTTAAAATTGTTATTTAGAGACTATAAAATAATAAAATGCCACGATTTTCTACCACTTCTTCAAACATGACTTAAAAAGCATTGTTGTTTTCCGTAGACTTTTATTACTTTTAGCACCGACTTTCAGAATGATGCCTCATTAAGTTTAATTTCCAACTCTTTGGTGTGGTGCAGCTGCATACATAATGGCGGATATTTATCGTCCTCACACCTGGCTGTCAGCTTTCAAATTCAAAAGAAGGACGTATGCATAAAGACGGATGCAAATACAAAGATTTATGGCGGGCAATATGTTCTGTACTTTTTTCATCACAGTTTATATATTAAGTACAGCATTGCAAAATAGTTTTTGATACATTTTATTTAATAAATTGAAACATTATTGTTTAAATGTTTGCATACATTTTTAAATATTTTAGATGCATCAATTTAAATAGAATTTCTTAAATAAGAATATAATATGCACAATATAAATATTTAAAACACGTTATATGGACATTTATCTGAAGAAATAAATATGAATTTTAAAAATAAATTTAAATTTTTTAACGTAGAATATATTTTTTATAGCTAGATCGTGGGATTAATACGCTATTTACAAATTCCTTTTGTAAAAACGACTGCATTAATAATCATGTTGCGATAGTAACGCATCTAAAATGCTATAGACAAATTCAATGACGAAAACAAATGGATGAATTATAGTATTTATTAATAATTTACAGGAAAAACATTAAAAAAAAATTATTTTGAATTTTTGATTTATTTTGGATTTCTTGAAACAATTTTTAAAAAAGAATGAATCATGTACAGAATAAATATTTGAAATACGTTAAATAAATATAATCACATGCACCAATAAAAAGTATTTTTTAAAGAAAATTTAATTTTTAAAGTAGAATATATTTTATAGCTGGATCGTGGGATTCAAATGCTACTTACCAATTCCTTTTGTAATAGAGACTCCATCAATAATCGCGTTGTCATAGTAACGCATTTAAAATGCTATATAAAAATGCAGTAAAGAAAACAAATAAATGTTTTTAAAGTATTTATTAAATATTTACTGGATAACTTATAGAAAGCTTATAAAAAGCTATCTTATATCAAATGTGAAAGGTGAGAAGCTATTCTGTTATTTAAAACAAATAAGATTTAATGTATTATAAATAGCATCATTGTGATTAAAATATACAACTTTCTTTTGCTTCTTTTCAGTTCTATACTATTTCAGTACCTAATAATTTAGACAGTTAGTTATAATATAGGTTATATATGTTTAAATAGATATATATTATTTACATTATAGAATACTTAGTTATATTTATAGGATATACATGTTTTTGTAAGCATATTTAGACTAATGTGTTTACACTCATGTCCATAAATTAAGGATAATTCAGAATCCCACAGAAATTGAACTCTAAAATAAAAATTTCAAGAATTATCACACACATCTTGAAGAAGAATATGCAAATTACAAGAAACCATCAGATGGCGCGGATAAGTCACAATGGCGAGAGTGTAAAAGGTGTATATAAGGAATGGTGGCAAAGAAGTAAAATTATCTTTAAAAGCCTTTCTTTAACCGCATGGCACAAAGGAAGCATTTGGATAATTTTTTACGTGGTAAAATGTCGGACGATGGAATGTGGACGTATCAGCTGAAAGTATTCGGAGGAACTTGCAATCGCCTAGAGTGTCATCTTTTTTCCAAGATGATGGTATTGTGAGTAGATGTTACAGCTAGGTCGCCCCCCCCGAGTTACAAGAATGAGGACCAGCAGTTACTGCCAAAAGAAACAGACGGGAGCACAACATCAGACCTGTCTCGTCAGCTCTTTTCAACTACCGGTAAAGAATCAGAGATAGGGATTATATATATGCTCGTAGGCCTGTCAGATATTTTACCGCAACTCACTGTCTCCTGAGATTAACCTGGAGTAGAGAGCATGCATTATGGACACCGCAACAGTGGTCTTGTGTGAAGGTTTCGGGCGAGTCCAGGTTTAATTTGCAGTCTGATTCTCGCCGGACTTTCATATGGTGGCGCCAGGTACCCGTTAACACCAAGAGGACACCGTTACGGTGGTGCAGGATGGCTCGTTTGGGGAGGGAATTATTCTTGGTTCCAGAACTGACCCTGCATGTTCAGAGTGTAACGATGACATGCCACATCTATCGGGATGTCATCCTGGAACAACATGTACGTTTGTTTCGGGGCGCCATGGGTGCTGAATTTCTTTATGGATGACAACGCCCGTCCACACCGTGCAAACATTGTAGACGAATGCCTTCAATTGGAGGATATCTATGGATTGGCCAGCATACTCACCGGACTTGAATCAATAGAGCATGTGTGGGATATTAGCCGACATCGTCAACCCCTCCCACCTGTCAACCGGAACTTCGGAACTTGCTTGATGAAGTGGTGTAATATTCCCAAGATGATTGATAATTTGATACTCAGCATGCCTAGGCGTTGTAAAGGCCTGTATTGCATCGTCCGGGAGACATACTCCATATTAACCATGAAACCATGTTATACTGTTTTTGAAATTTGCTCAGGGGAGTAAAAAGCGTGAAACAGACCTTTTTGCTCTTTACCTTTTGTTTAATAAATAGACTTTACAAATAAGTCAAATTTGTTTTGCTTCTGTCTCTTTCTTTGCCTGAAATACAATTTATGGACATGAGTGTATTTAATGTAGAAGAACAATTTAAGTAAGTGCAAAACCTACACCTTCAAAATTGTAAAAAAATTTTGTTATGAAATATCTGCTTTTATGAAAGTTCTGTAAATTTCATCAAATTTATTTCACATTTTTTCTAAATCTAGTAGTAAAGATCAGAGTTCATGGATTTACGGTAAAGAATCATGATTCAGTTTTAATATCTAATATTTAATATCCACAATTTTTAATATCTAATATTTTAATATCCACAATTTTTTAATATCTAGTATTCATCATCATCATCAGTGGCGCATCAGCCCAAGGTGTGCGAAAGCCGTCTGTCTACTGGCAGATTTCTAGGTAATATATGTTTTACATTTACACGGTAATTGTCAGCCCTATGCCCAACTCTCTACAGTTATATTTACGGTTAAAAGTGTATTCTGAATCACAATAAACATCCATTTAGAACATGAAATGTTCTAGCGTCAGAAGTCACTCGGCCAAATAGCAAATACTACAGATATAAAAATTGTAAAAAAAAATATATTTTGTTAATGCAAAAAGTTTTTTTTATTATCATCTAGTATAATAAAATTAATTGAATTTACTTCACAAATTTACATGTTTAAAATTTCTCAAATTTCATAGTTCATAAAATTATGATAACGAGCCAAAGTCGTTTGTTAATCGTCAGGAACTAGTATTAAAAAATTCAAATCAGGAGTTTGGAGTTAGGAGTCGGACATTTCATAATTCCCTCCACACTTATGCACAGATGCAGTTCACCTTAGAAAATGATCTGAAATTTAGGTTATTTCTGGGTCAAATGCGAAGAGTCAACATTGCACAGTGCATTGAGCTATGAAAGTCAAAAGTGAAACATTTCCTTTTCCAAGTTTTTGCAATTATATTTTCCTATTCCTATAAAAGCCTAACAAAAATCAAAAAGACATAAAGCAAAGTCCAAAGCCTTCCATACTCAAACAAAGAAGATTGTATTGTTCTCAATTTTATCTCGCTAACAGCAATCACAGAATCCTCCAACGGATTCGAAGACACCCACCACCGGCACAACTCAGTGACACCGTCCGTGACATTTCGGAAAAGCCACCCCTCAAAAGCTGATACGCGTTGTTTCCCCTTAAGTTGGGGAAAGTAACTGATTTTTCCTGGAGGGTGGTTATTCCGGAACTGGATTTTTTTCTTCGCCCAATATTGCCCCGGAGAGGCAAATTGAATCCACCACTTCTATTGAATGCCAATCATGTGCGGTGGAACATCAAGGGTTTTCGCCTCGGCGAATTCCACCGCATCCGTAACTTTTTAGCACCCTGATTCAATGAAGGCAGAAGAGGGCGGTTGGGAATGAAAGAAGATGAAAAATAGACAAGTGAGAGAATCTATGTCGAATGATTTAAAAATAACAACAGCTTCCGGGTTGCTTTTAAAGTGAAGCTTTAATTAACCATCACAGACACTCAATAATTACTTTCTACTTTATTTTTTTTTTTATTTATAAGATTGAGTATTTGGAAATTGTATTATTTAAATTTAATTTATGATAGGAAGATTAATTGGTTTTCTAAAATACATACTGTTTGCCATTTAACATTTTTAACCAAACACGCTAACAGAATAAAATGTAATAAGAATAGAAAAGTTCAATTAATTTTTAAACTATATTATAAATTATTATAGTTATATAATCTTCAATAAAAATTTATTAAACACTATTAATATTGTTAATAATTAATTATATTAACAATTTTATATATTACAATTACAATAATATAAATAAATGCTTAATATAATTATTTTTTTTATAAATGAAAAAAATTTATAAAGTTTATGATATAATTAAATATTAATTATTCAGTTATTTTAAATTAAAACTACATTATTTGTTAACTGAAAACTTGTTTATTTAAAATGATTAATTTTGATGTATAGTAATAATTTATTTATTCTTTATTTTTTATTGGAACGTAAAATAATATTGCATAAAATATGCATTTCAGACTAAATAAAATATTAAATTACAATTTAAAATGTTTAAAATGTTTTTAGACATTAACTTGATAATTATAAATTGTTTATTTGAACTATTCGATGTTTTCGATTTGTTTGATTATGACTTATGTCTAATCATGTTCCAGTGACATGTACTTTCTATAGACAGTCTCACTGTCTAATTTCTTCCTTTTATGAATTAGACTGTCAGATTTAATGTAAGCTCATCATCCAGTGGTAACATATTTATTATCCTAACAATGAGTTTGTTTCTCAAATTGTATATTGTCCATTGAAAGATATTGTTTATTCGATTATGTTCATTCAATTTGTAATTTTGATTATGACTAATTCATGAAAAGAAATAAACAGAAATGATTAAATCGTTTCCCTTTTTAACATTATCAGCTGACCGAATAAATACTTTCTATTGACAGTCTCACTGCTTGATTTCATGCAAGTTGAAAATGTCTCACAAATTGTCTAATTTCATCCTTTTTACAAATTCATCTGTTAGATTTACTAACTTGTTTTTAGGGGTAAGTCTCACAATTCTCTTTTAATCGAATTCAGATTGATAATTTATTCACTGGTAGGTTAACATGCAGTCTGATCGAGTTTAATGGTGAATTTTGGTAAATCAAGTTGCTAATAGGGAGTGTGTCAAGTTTTTCTGAAATAAATTATGTTGTTATTGTTTTTAAGGTAACTGATCATGTTTAAAACAAGTTTTTTAAATATTGCATTTCAATTTTTCTATGTTATTGTTAAAAATGGGGTTATAAAACAATGATAAATAGTTAACATTAAAAATATATATAAAAAATGCATATTTTCATTAAAGTTTGTCAAAAATTAACAAAAAGTACTTTTTGATTTTACATAAATATTTTCTAACTAACCAATATGTAAAACTTATCATATTGACTTGCATATAAGATAGACATATGTCTAAGATGCCTGCATTGAATCTTAAAAGATTCATACTATTCTATAAGTATAATAGCTGAGTCATAGCCAATCGAGATATTTAAACAAAAAAAAAGTCATATTTTAACAAAAATACGCACTCAATCCTCCAACAACATGATATATATTTAAAAGTTTTTAAATATATTTATTTAACGAAATTCATTGTTTATATAACCTCATTAACAACATATATTTGAAAATTCATTTAGATTCTAAAAATCATTAAACCAGTTTTAAAGTGTTATCATGGTTTATCACATGATGATATAACAAAAAAATATACAGCTTTCCGTAAATTCACATTCAAACTTCAATTCGATTCAAATTCAAGATGCAATTCAATTCAAATTGAGCATCCCCAATAGCTCGTGATGAGATGTTCCCAGTTGCTATCGCTAAAAGGCCATCTTGTGCACACGTTAGGCTAAACAAACCGGGACCTACAGTTTAAAGTGGATTCTGGACCACACAAGCGCTGGCCACTCTGCTATCAGGCCCCTCTACTCTAGAAACAAACTGCTGTTTTCGAAACTAAAGGTCTGAATTTTTGAAAGAAAAAGATGCTTAAATGAGGCATGGTATGTAAATATGATGATTAAATAAAATAGGAAGTTTTATACTTAAAACCTTAAATAAGCACATATGTGTCATAAATGTCACTGTTTTAAATGAACGGTTATACTGGATTTGTCACACTTTTTAGCAGAAATAAAAGTTTTTATACAACAATAAAATTTTTGCAATAATAATTTCTTTATTTTTATAAATAAATATAAACAACCTATTATGTTTCTGAAAATCAATATAAATGATATTTTTATTGATAAAGGTTTCGTTTCTCGCTCTGCGGTCATTTTTTTACATAATAGGCTAATTAGACCAGGACCTACAGCTTACCGTGGATTACACACCAATAACAAACATCTACGCCATGGCCAGGATTCGAACCTGAAGTCTGTGGTAACAAAAGGCCAGAGGGGGCTAGCCATCCGGAAGATATTACAGATTTTTGCATACCGTACTTTAAAAATACGGTATTTTTTTCTCCTAGCGCACATGCTCATAGGAAACATTATTATTATATACGCATGCCCAATTTCCTATGAGCATGCGGACACCGTATTTTTTGATCGCTTCGCCAGGCAAAAATCTCTATTAATAAAAGGGAGGAAACACGTTAGAATTCAAATTAGATAAGCACTCACATGACTCAGCATAATTTTTTTTATGTCACTTCAAGCCTTGTGCTTTATTTTTGTGTTGCCCGAATAATATGTCATAAATGTCCCAATTTCAAATGAATGGTTATTCTGGATTTGTCACACTTCTCTGCAGAAATAAAAGTTTTTAGACATCAATAATTTTTTACAATAATAATTTCTTTATTCTTATAAAAAATATAAACAAACGATTATGCTTCGGAAAATCAAATGTCTTGACATTTGAACATGAAAAGAAAAAAAAATAATCACAAAAACTCAGAAGAAAATTACATAAAAAAATTAGCGCAAAGAACACTAAAACAAACTTAAAGCAACAAGAGCGGTATTTTAAGATTCAGCTATAACTGTAACTGTTACATTCTACAGCCTTTTAGATAAATAACCACTTCCCGAAATAAATGTGAAACAAAGTAATCATGGATACACCGACAACTTGAAAAGTTTCTTACTTATTCGAATGCAAAGATCTCTGAATTGGAGCAGCCAATTATTCGATTCGGATCAATTGACTATGGCGTAAATGCATAATTCGCTGAATTCGGTTACGGTTAAGAACCAGAATCAGTTAAACGTTCTCAAAGAGGACTTTTCGCAAATAATTGTAGCAGCTGTTTCGAGTTTCTTAGATCTTTCTCTGTGACTTTTAAAACTCTGTATTGGAGGGGTTAAAATTCTGCAGTGTTTGCTCTCTAAAAAAATAGTGGCTCTTCTATTCATTAGGGGGAATTGAATTTCAGCTGAGAAATTCCAGAATTCTTTTTAACTTTTGACCCTCAAATAGAATCAAATTGTGTAAAAGACCCTTTGCTGCAATTTCAGAAGGAATTTACCAACTGATTAGTTTCTCTGTTTGTAAATGAAGCGATTGCAGCTTTGATGTATATTTAGCAATTAAATGAGTGTAAATAGTTAGCTGTCTAATTTAAAAGGGTTCTTAATTCTTTCATTGAATACATTAAGAATCAAATCTGACTAATTTAGGCAGCGACACTGGGGATTGTTAATCAAATTTAAAATCTGTTAGTGCGAAACAAACTTTAACTTGCCTACATGCGTGAAAGGCAGTGATGACGAAATTATTTGAAACGAAAGCGGTGACGTAACAATATTTTTTTCTTTCTAATGCAGCTGACAAACACAGACAGCTTGGTCTTTGGATGCCTTAAGGCAAGTGCTGCACAGACGTACTCACTTTGCATTACCCAGGGGGCGCATGTAGTGACGTAACAATATATACGTCGGATTTTGAGATCCCAATTGCGCATCACACATTGAATGGTATATAGCTTATTGTTATTTTATAATAAAGTAATTTTTTAACATCTACTGTAAAAAATTGTAAATCAGGTTTCACATTAAAATTTATAAGCATTATTAAACAATAACTCCTCCAGCACTCGCCCTTGTCTTAGTCAATCTATTAGTTTATACGACTATATATATATATATTATAAACTAATTTTTGAAAAACTATATGAGACATTTTTAATCTAATAGTGAACCCTGTCCTTGTGACAATGCTATAATATTGGTATTTTTGATGTTAGAATTCTGAAAGAAAATTGATTTCTGTCTCTATCTTTCCAATTTAATTTTTTTCATATCTTAAAACACTTTTTCAAATATTGAAAGCCAAAAATAAAATATTTTTAATCTGTACTAAACAAAATTTAATACATATGTAATGAAAATCATATATTTTATACATAAAAATACAAATATTGTGGGTCAAAAATGTCTGTTGTTATCAATATTTCTTTCTTGAAAGAATAATTCTAGTTTCCAATTTACAATGAAGTGCACAGTAATAAATGAGTTCCTTGTGTTTAATGAAAGTAAGTTTTTATCGTATATTTAGTTTATTTAGTATGAGTTTATATAAACTAACAGTAAGAAAATAAATGCTCACACAGAAAATTAAAGCTTTTCACTAGCTCGATTCAGTACTGTATTAAAACAAAAATTTCTTCTTTTACCTTGCTGTATAATTAATTGTGTGTGTATCATTCTTTTTTTTTTTGAAAAGAAGAAAACATAGAATAATATTAAGAAATGCAATGTTATTTTGAATCCCCCATCTAAGATTGTGAAAGAGCAATATTACAGTTGTAATATCCATTCATTTTTCAACATACGTTTGAAATAAAATATCACAATCGTATACTATCAAATGTTTATTTGAAAATCGATTTTCTATAACTCATAAGATAGAAATGAAATATTTAAGGTAACATTTCATAATTCTTCTAACGCATTTTGAAATGGCATTTCCACACAATAGTCACCCTTTTGAATCTTAATCGAAATCATCGATCAAGAACTAATCGCACCTTTTATTTTCTAAACTGACAGAATATTTTTCATTCGGAATAAATATTCTTCCTGAAAGGTATTTCGAATAAATGCATTTCGGCAAATGTTTCCCCCATTAATAGCTCGTTCGAGGAATACTGATGATAAGTTGGGAAACGAAAACATTTGCACAAAAGACAGTCGCATCGCACAATGGGTGCCGCATTAGGCTCATTTCTTGCGGATGAATGGCTGGGGAAAGATGTCTCATTGCTGAGGGACCGCCTATCCCCTCCCCTGTCTGTCTGAGTTATGGGCCCATTAGGAACGTGGAGCAATTGAGCGAAGGGACTTCATTATCGACTTCTTTGTGGCAGATCAGAGAACCTGGAAACAGAAGCTCATCTGCTGAGCTTCAATCGGAAAAGGGAATTTTTCGCGAGCATTTCCTGATGTTCCAATGTTTAAAGAAAGAGATAAGGGCAAGGGCAGATACATGAGTAAAAGAAAGTCTGTATCAATGGGTTATTCTACCATTAAACCTTTTGAAACTTCACAGATTATTTTCATCTGTATCTTACACAAATTATTAAAAATTAACTAAGCATCATTTTTTGATGATTGATTCAAGTACAGAAAAATTTATGGAATTGTCTGTGGTTTAAATTACTTTGACTTTTCTGTCACATTAACGAGAAAATCTCATAACTCAGTAAGAGAAGGAATCGTTTTCTGAAAATATTTTACATATAATATTAAAAAAAGATGGACTTTTTCAAATTACTCCAACAAATATTTTTAAAAAATGTTGGTTTATCAATGTATTATCTCATCATTATAAAGGGAGAGATTGCGGGAAGGTTATGCAAAGCTAATAATTTTTATTGTGATCTATACTTGACATGTCATTTGTAGCTATAAAAAAAACTCAGTATTACTATATGGCATCATCAAGTTGACACAACACGCTTGAAGAAGACAAGGTTAATTTTTTCGAAATTTATATGGATAACTGGCTAACTTTTATGTGACATATAAAATAAACCAGAAAACACACGCACTTAACCACCTTCATAATAGCAAAGTACTTTATACAAGCGTATACTCATTTGTAATGTTTAAATGGTCCTGGCTCTTGGTGTGTCTAATCCTCAGTGTTCTGCAGTGCGAGACGGATATTCCATGAGTAATCTACTCATAGATGGAGGAAAAAGGCAGCATCTTCTATTGTAATAAAACACCCGTGGGTAGAAGAATGATTTGTCTCCATATCGCTGAAAGACGGAGGTACTTTCCAGCAGAACACAGATTGGAGACTCCGATAGGGAGAATACCCTTATTAGCGTATCGTTTGGGAGAAATCCAGGTAGTCAAATCAGGTAAGATTAAAAGGTAAAATCAATAAGGCAAGATACTGAACATCACAATCACCATCGAGTCTCCTGATTTTTGAAGCTGTGTCTACAACTAAAGGCTCGTTTCCACCGAGGCATGAAGCGTTGAAGATTCACGCGGTAGGCAAAAAAATTTTTCGACCCTTTCACAGCGAAACGTCAGAAATAGCATTACGCCTAGTGAAGTTCCGCTTCGAGTTGAAATTTGGTCAACTCGAAGCGGTGGACTTCAAATCGGTTTCAGGTGAACGTGTTGAGGTTAGTGATAGGCCAACATTTCATGCTTAAACGCCTGACGCCTCAGTGGGAACGAGTCCTAAGCTGCCAGCGGATTGAACTTCCTACCTAATGCTCACCAGCGGTGCACGTTGCCACTGGGCCACGACTCGACCATGGTCCTGGGTAAATGCATGAAGACACATAACTTACCAACTCGCATCCAAACTTCCTGAACTGATCGGTTGTAAGAGCCGAAGAAAGACAAGAGCCGAATTTGTTCCTTGACTGGACAAAAGTTTGATTGTCTAATGTAAATAAAATTGATTTAATTTGAATTTGTTATTGCTGCCTTTACTTATTAAATAGAATTTGTCGTAAAAATAATTTTGTTTCCCAGAATAGGGCAATTTTTTAATAATCTATTACAAAATAATACTGAAATACCACTACTTTCAATTATCTCGGTATGAAGAGGCGAAAAATAACTTAAAATTTATTAGTGTAAATTATTAATCTTGGGAAGAATTTTGTAGAACTATACGAGATATTTAATAGTAAATCATCTCAGTTCTAACGACAATGCTATGGTATTTGTATTTGTTGTTGTTAGAATTCTGAAAGAAATTTAATTATGTATCTGTCTTTCTAATTAAATTATTTTCATAAAGTAAAGCGCATGTTCAACTGTCTTAAGAAAATTAAAATGTTATTAATCTTTACTAGACAAAATTTTTAATGTTATATAACGAAAACCATAAATTATATGCATAAATATACATATATTGTGTATCAAAAATGTACAATGATTTACACAGTAATAAATAACGTGGTTAATGAAAGTAATTTTTTATCGTATATTTTGTTCATTTAGTGTGAGCTTGTATAAACTAATAGTAAATAAGAAAAGTTTTTCTCTTTACTCCAGTTAAGTTCTATACTAAAACATAAATTTCGTCTTTTCACCGGTGCTGTTAAATAATTGCTCGTGAATCTTTTTTTTTTTTTCTTTTTTTTAAGAATAAACCTAAAATAGAATAATATTAGAAATGCAATGTCATTATGTCTACCCCAACTAAGATATCGTGAAAGAATAATATTAAACTCGCAATATGCATTCATTCTTCAACCAACGCTTGAAATGAAATATCACCATCGTGCACTATGAAATGTTTCTCTGAAATTCGATTCTGTATAACTCATTAGATAGAAATGAAACATTTAAGGTAACCTTTCATAAATTTTGAAATGTCATTTCCACACAATAGCACCATTTTGAATCTTAATCGAAAACATCGATCCCGAAGTAATCGTACCTTTTATTTTCTGAACGGACAGAATTTCGAATAAATGCATTTCGGCAAATATCTTCCCCACTAACAGCCCATGCGAAGAATCCTTATTGCTAAGTTGGGAAACGAAAACATTTGCACAAAAAAGACCGTCGCATCGCACAATGGGTGCCGCATTGGGCTCATTTCTCGCGGATGAATGACTGGGGAAAGATGTCTCATTGCTGAGGGACCGCCCATTCCCTCGCCCCTCTCCGTCAGAGTCATGGGCCCATTAGGAATGGGGAGCAATTGTCCGACGGGCTCATTACCTCCGCTTTCGACTTCATCATGGACTTTTTTGTGTGCACTTGGAAAGAGGAGCTCATCTCTTGAGCCTCCATCGGAAAAGGGAATTGTTTCGCGAGCATTTCCTCGTGCTCCGGTGCTTAAAGAAATAGATTCAAGGTAGAAATAGAAGTAAAAGGAAGTCTGATGTATTAACGGGACATCCTACTACAAAACCTTTTAATACTTCGCCGATTATTTTTATCTGCGTCATACACACATTATTTAAAATTATCTAAGTATTATTTCTTGATGACTGACTGACGTACGGAAAAATTTAGGGAATTTCCTGTGGTTTAAACTATATTGACTTTCTATGCCACATTAACGAAAAAATCGTGTAACTCAGAAAGAAAAGGAATCGTTTTGTTAAACTGTTTTTCATACAACATTAAAAAAGATGGATTTTAAATTACTCCAAAAAATATTTAAAAAAATGTTGGGTTATCAATGTATTATATGGTAAATGGAGAGTTTCCGTGAAGTTTATGCAAAATTATAAATTGTCATTATGATACACACTTGACCTGATGTCATTTGTACCATCAGTATTACCATGCTATCAAGTAAAGTTGATACAATACAATTGAAGAAGACAAGATTGACTGTTTCGAAGATTTTATGTTTATAACTGGCTCACATTTGACTAACATGTAATATAATTCAGAAAACTCTTAACCGCCTTAATAATAGCAAACAGTTTTATCCAAGCGCATATCCATTTATAGTGTTTAAATTAATTTAGTGGGTTTTGCTGTGTGCAATCCTCAGTGTCTCGCAATGCGGGATGAACATCATTCCCTGAGTAGCCTTATTCATGGATGGAGGGAAAGTGGGCAGCTTCTGTTGGGATGGAGCACCGTAGGTAGAAGTCAGACTTGGCTCTGTGTCACTGAGAAGGAGGGCAGTGCCTTACGGGAGGACTTTTTAAGGAGAACTACCCCTTCTTTGCATATCTTATTGGAGAAAACCTCCCACCAGGTAGTTCGACTAACGAGGCAAGAGGATGAATATCACAAATTCCATCGAGTGTTCTCGTTTTTGAACTAGTCTCTTACAAAAACTTTTGAAATCCGCCAAAAAATTAAAATTTAGCCATAATGCTCACAAGCGGTGCACCGGCTCGTCACGTTGCCACAGAGGTACGAGCCGGGCATGATCCTGGAATAATACGTGGAAATAAGTGGAATGTGTAATTTACCAACTCACATCGAAACTTCCTGAACTGATCGGTTGCAAAAGCCGAAAAAAAAGCGACTGAGCAAAAGTTTGATTCATTGCTGACCATGCACATTACAGCCTCTGTACCTCTGTTGGAATTGTTATGCTTTACTTCGCGCCACGCAGCGCCACGTGGTAGTTTTATAGAAATCGTTTGGAACCGATTCAGAATTGCTGTTGTTGCCATGGAGCTGTTGCCTTGGAGACCCGCAGTTGCTGTGGAAACGAGTTATTTTATTCTAAAAAGAACATTTTTCTTCCAGTTTAGCTTTTGCCTTTGAGATGTTACCATCAACCCTGTATATCTTTGTAAATATTGCTTGTAAATAAATGAAGATTCCATAAATGTTTGAATGGATTGATCAATACTTCTCGAACCATCAGAAAAGCTGCGGCTAATAAGAAAAATTGAACCACCGAAAGAAAGAAATACGATAGTCGTAGTGACAACATCTTGTCTTTGTTTGTGACTCAGTTGGACTTATTTACCATATGACTGGTGAATAAGGAACAGCTCCTCTGTAAAATTTATGGAACACATTGGATGACATAAAATAACTGTTATTGACGCTGCTATTGAAGCCAGTCAAAGCCGTAGTACATAAGATTTATTTCAGTTATGGAGAAAAATGATGATTGTAATTATAGAATTAATATGAAAAATATACACAAATTGTTCTTATTATTTTTTAATTTTTCTTTGACATTTTTGGCGATGTGACAACTAACTAAGGTTTAGATTTGAAATTTAATAATTCAACTATGGAACTATATGCATCAATTTACAGTTCAACACTCTTAGATAAATTTGAATTTAATGTAGACAAATAACAAGACTTTTGTCGTTCTTAATCTCCTTAGAGATTATAACATTTCTTCTTTATATTTCTCCCATTTAAAATATATATGTAAATAACAAATTTTCCAGCTAACTTTTTCCTCATCGGACTACTTGTTTAAAATTTCCTAACTACATAAAACAAAGATTTTCTTTTCTATAAAACATTTCTTTGAGCTCAATAAAAAAAGTTGCTTATCTATTGCTACTTATGTTTTTCTTATGCAATAAATATTGAGTGCTATCCAAAGCTTAACAATGTTTCAATAACAATCTAAAGAATGCTAAACTTAAAACAAGTGAAGAATTTTATCGAATAAAGAAAGAAAATATTTGGCTTATACTGCTTTATTGTTTTCAATAAATAATGTTGGTCTTTTATAAATATATCTAATACATTAAAATAGAAAATATTGTGGGATTGTTATAAAATCTAAATTAATAATGTTGGATAAAGAAGTATTTCGTTCATATCAATTAATTAAACATTTAATTTTTTTAAGTTGTTTAAAAATAATAATTAATTTAAATTATTTAAATTAGAAAATTAGGGAAAATATTAAAAAAAAATTAAGTAACCATTTAATTAAAAAAAAAAATTATACTAATTTTTTAGAAATTTACAAACATATTTTGTATTTATATATATATATACAATGAAGTGACAAAAGTCATGGGATACTCTTAATATCGTGTCGGCCCTCCTTTCGCCCGGCGAAGTGCAGCAACTCGACGTGGCATGGACTCAACAAGTCGTTGGAAGTCTTCTGCAGGAATATTGAGCCATGCTGTCTCGATAGACGTCCATAATTGTGAAAGCGTTGATGATGCAGGATTTTGGGTACGAACAGACCTCTCGATGATGTCCCAAAAATGCTCGAGGGGATTCATGTCGGGCGATCTAGGTGGCCAGATCATTCGTTGGAATTGTCCAGAATGTTCTTCAAACCAATCGCGAACAGTTGTGGCCCGGTGACATGGCGCATTGTCATCCATAAAAATCCCATCGTTGTTTGGGTACATGAAGTCCATGAATGGCTGCAAAAGTGATCTCCAAGTAGCTGAACATAAGCATTTCCAGTCAATTTTCGGTCCAGTCGCACCAGAGGACCAAGTCCATGCCATGAAAAACAGCCTACACCATTACGGAGCCACCACCAGCTTGAACAGTGCCTTGCTGACAGTTTGGGTCCATGGCTTCGTGGGGTCTGCGCCACACTCGGACCCTACCATCAGCTCTTACGAACTGAAATCGTGACTCATCGGACCAGGCCACGGTTTTCCATTCATCTAGGGACCAACCGATATGCTCACGTGCCCACGAGAGTCGCTGCAAGCGATGTCGTTCTGTCAGTAAAGGCACTCGAGTCGATCTTCTGCTGGAACAGCCCAAGAAACCAAATTTCTCCGCACAGTTCTAACAGACAAGTCCCTTGTACGTCCCACATTGATTTCTGCGGTTATTTGACGCAGTGTTGCTTGTCTGTTAGAATTTACGACTCTTTGCAGACGTCGCCGGTCTCGGTCGTTAAGTGCAGGCGGTCGACCACTGCGCTGTCCATGGTGGGATGTTATGCCTGAAATTTCATACTCTCGGCACACTCTTGACACAGTGGATCTGGGAATGTTGAATTCCTAACGATTTCCGAAATGGCATGACCCATGCGTCTAGCTCCAACTAACATTTCGCGTTCAAAATCTGTTAATTCCCGTCGTGCGGTCATCATCACGTCAAAACCTCTTCACATGAATAACTTGAACAGAAATGAAAGCTCTGCGAAAGCACTGCGCATTTATACCTGTTCTACGCGATGCTACTGCCATCTGAAAATTTGCATATTGCTATCCCATGACTTTTGTCACTTCAGTGTATAAATACAAAATAATGTTTTGCTCTTAACGTTTTAATGTTTTGGTAATGTTTGTTTAATGTCATAATGTTTTGGCTCTTGAGTGTATATATATATATATATATATACACACTCAAGAGGCAAAACATTTTGACCACCTATGAATAACGATTTGGCCCATCTTTGGCGCACAACACAGCTTCAACCCGCCTTGGCATGGATTAATACTACCACTTAATACCAGTTAAATACCATTTCCACGTGATCACGTGCCTTCCACGTCATCCAGGCGAGTTCATTGCAAAATGTAGGGTGGTCATAATGTTTTGGCTTTTGTGTGTATATATAATGAGTGAAGCTGGAAATGGTATGGCGTCAAAAAGTACCAAAGTGCATTAACAGATGGTGCTGTAAGCGACATAAAGAAATTGAATTCGGCTGCAAGTGATATTTTGAGTCAAAATTTGGCACGTTAAACCAACTGTAGTGCTCAGTGTTGTTGATTCTTTTCTTTTATTCAACGGAAAAAAATCTCTCCCAAGTCATTCAACAGTTAAGAAACTGTTAGTGGAAAGCCCATCCACGACGACAAGGTCATGCCAAATTGGATGGAAAAAATCGGCGTAACTTTTTTTGATGGCATACCGTTTCCCCTTCTTCAAGTGTCTTCATTTCAAATTTGAACTCACTGTAACGAGTGGTTCTTTCTTTTTACAGCATTTTGAAAGTTTGACATTAATTATAATCACCCTGTATTAATAATATTTGTGCATGTGATATTATTATATATATATATATATATATATATATATATTTACATTAAAAAAAGTAATTTAAAATGCATTTTTATAACTGTAGTTTCATTTATTTATTGTATTTTTATTTTTAAACAGTGTCATACAACATTGAAATGAAATTATTGTACTGAGCTTCTTTATAAATATAAATATAAATGAATTTTTGATGACTTTTATTTTCATCAAACCAAGGAAATTTAACATTTTCTATCGATAAATTAATTATAAAATTGACATTGTTCCTTCAGTTGCAACTTTTCAAAAATGGTAGCTCAATTTGACAGGCCTTTCTTTTCAATAAATTAAATCTCATGTAATTAAATCTATCACTCTGAATTAAACTGTATTCTGAATTTGTTTTTTCTAATAGTATTACCATCAACAACAAAAAATCATTGAAAGAAACTAAAATAAAATTAATTTAATCTCTTTATGTAAAATTAAGCCTCTTTTCAAAAAATTAAACGAGCAAGTTATTATATTGGACAATTATTTGTCTACATATGCTTAAAATGTTTTTTTTTTTTCAAATTTAAAAAAATATATGATGTATTTCTTTAATTCTGATTCAAATGAATTTGTGCTTTGAATGTATTAAACTTTTTAATAAGTAAAAGTAATTCTTAAAGAGTTTACCGAACAAAAATCACAGAACTTATGAATAAAAATAAATTGCGTTTTTATCTGTTAAGATGTTGTAAACAATAAGATTTGGACCAATAAGTTTCAATGACAAGTTAATCGCTTTTTCTTTACATAAAAAATAAAAGCCTCAAATTTTTTTAGCTTATAAATCTTTTTACAAAAAATAAAGTTCATAATTTTATCTGGCCTAGTAGCAATTTAATTGTTTAGAAAAAAAGAAAACTTTATTTTTATTTTTGTTGTGGCCTCTGCAATTTTTATTCTCTTCTGTTTGAAATGAAGCATAAATTAAAGAAAGAGAAACACCTAGTTTTTAATTTTTATTATTAATAAACATTTGTTTGGTTTTTAATATTTTTAGAAATCTTGAATAAATGTCTCTCTGAATCATTCAATCTCTTTTGAAATAATTTAAGTTTTTTAAATGGCTTTCTTTCCAATCATCAAATATATATTTATTTTATCGAACTTTTAACTATGGGGAGATTTATTATTTTTTGCTGATTTCATATCAGTTAACTTAAATATTCGACTTTCGTCGAAACCTGTTTAAGGAAGCAATTTCCAAATTTATTTTTTAAACTTTCGTTATCATACCCATTATCGATTTCAATCGAATTATTTTGCTATCACCCTTGGTGGAACGAACCTCGCAAGTCTCGCATGAAATGATCGATAACGATTTCCTGAATATATTTCCGGGGCTTAAATTTGAATTTGCTTCAGCCGGTATTTTAAGCAGACTGTACAATTTACAGTGGTCCATTAAATCTGAATTCAAGATGTGGTTACTCACTGAATACTAGTTTATATATTCACATGTTCAATATCAAATATGTTTTTACATGAATAAACCAAATAAACCTTTTTTTTGTGAGTTGAGGATACCTACACAAGATGAAAATGTCCCAGTAGATTAAAATAATTATTTTTTGTCACTATGATACGTTAGATTTATTAGTTTATTGATATATAAACATTATTGATATATTAAACATTATATAAACATTTATTAGTTTATTGATATATAAATATTAGATTTATTAATTAGAAAAGTAGAAATTTTTTCATCACAAAACTAAAAGCCCTCGCAAAAGAAATTCCGAAAAAAAATCACGTTTTTGTTGTTGTTTTTAAAGAAAATTATTTCTTGAAGAGCTTTTAAACATTTCAATAAATGATTATTGTGATGTATTTTTAATGTGATTTTATTTAGTTCTGATATGAAAATATGCCCTCTCTAATACCTACACTTTTAGATTCTCTCTAATTTTATACTTTTATATAGGTGTTAAAAAAATAAAAAGACCATATAAAATATTTTCTTTTAATATATTTTCTATGGCAATTGAAGAACTATGCTTGTACCAGCTTGTTTGTAAGAAGATAATTGTTTAATTTCACTTGTTTTTACGAGCTACAACAAGCACTTTAAAAAAAAGATTAAATTGCATAGCGATTGTGAAAGTTAATCTCACATTTACACTCCAACTCTGTACCAGCACCTGATGTCCTTCACCAGAGGAATGGAATATATGTACAAACTCAGAGCTACAGAGGTGCATCTTGGGACTAACACATGACTCAAATTGTATCAACGTAACTTGGTGTCATCTGGGGTTTCACATGTTTTATCCTTTCTTCTTTACCAAAAAGGAAGAACGTTGCAGAACAAAACTGCATGGTGTCCACATAATAATCCATAATGTAAACAATAGACTTCGGAATCGACTTTAATTGTATGATTTTAAACAGCGATTCTACAGAGCAAAAGCAAATGAACCACTAGTTTCATTCCCAGTTCTTCTTCAACATAATAAAATCAGCGGTTTCCTCTAAACTTATATTCACAAGACAATTCCACTGTAATGAATTATTATAGTTTTAAAGCAGCTGGCAATAAAAAAAACAATTAATCTTTATACCATAATCTAGAGCACAATGCATCTAATGCACTGCTGTAACTCATTGAGCACTGCCCAGGTGGCACATGTAGCTTGAAGATAGGCTACGGATGCGAGTAGCACTAATGCAGCTCAGCATTCACTTTAGCACTTAATATGCAGCTTCATTTTAGCGAGGAACCAAGAGGGCTGAAGACTGACTCAACCTCAAATCAACACTCTACCCTCCTATTAGACCGGGATCTACACTTTGCAGTGGATTCCGAACCACCAGTAAACATCCGTGCCACTGCCAGGTTTCGAACCTGAAGTCTGTGGAACCATAGGATGGAGAACTAGCCAATTGGTCCCTAAGCCACTCGAAACCATACGGGCACATATGAAGTTTTATGGACTCAAAAGTGATATATTGTTTGATTTAATCTAATAGAAAATACCTTAGCAGATACCAAATATACAAATTATTAATTATCGAAGACAACAAGTAATTATGAATAAATCATGTAATAAATACCTCTTAATAAGCAAATAGATTTTAATTTTTTTTATTTTGTTGGAAAGATTTCAAAATCACATTTCTATGGAAATCTGAAAGAATAAATATAATGCATACATAATTAAATCAGAAGGAAAGAAAACTTTAGTTCAATTTTTTCTATTTTATTTTTAAAGAGTTTCTTAAACAAATTTGTTATGGAATTTACATGTTAAGAAAATTACATTACAAAACTGTTAATGCAATTTTCTATTTACTAAAAATAGGATAATATATCATTTCTGAGCCCATAAAAGTCCTAAATATGTACTTGCATTTTTAACTGTTTATTCATTAAAAATTAGTAAAATATTTTAATATTAGGTATAAAAATATTTAGTTTATATTTAATACACAACTTTAAGGATTATAAATATCTCTCAAGAATTATTTAATATATCTTCATGTCATTTTTCATTTACTCCTTTATTTTAAAACCGAGATCTTATTTTATTTATACTTCTTTCGAAATATTTCATGCATTACTCATAATATTTAAATGACATGCTCTAAAACGTTGCACTGACTCTTTACAGCATAAAGCTTTACAATTAAATGTAGATGCGTATTAAATAGAAGAACATTTGGCTTCCCTAAACATAGACAAATTAGTTAAACAGTATGCTTTCAAAAGTTGGCTTCTTCAAGTACCAATTAAAAGAGAGATGGCATTTCGTGGGTATTCTTAAAAGTATATTTTGGCTACGACTTTCAAAATAATTCTCAGAAGTCATTTAAAATATTTTTATTTACCTTTTCCATTTAAATAAAGCATGATTTTAATAAGACATTGCATGGATAAAAACATGAAAATTGTATATAGTCTAATCATATTTTTAGCCGATCGTTAAGAACGTAAAGAACACAATTTTATTTTAAACGAATACAATAAAAGATTAGTTAAATGTGGTAAATTTAACAATTTTCGATAATACTTTAAACTTGCAATGATGGACAGTAAATTAGTATATATATATATATATAACTACCATGAATTTTGTATATTATTATTTTTGCAGCTGGTAATATCGAGACAGTTTATCTTTATGCCATAAGCGAGGGGATGACAGATGTTATTCATTTAACACTACACAGGGGGCACGTGTAGCTTGAAGATAGGCTACGGTCGAGAGTCATACTACCCCTCGCTCTACGATCATATTAGACAGAGACCTACGGTTCAAAGTAGATTCCGAACCACTACAAATAAGCATGTTACCGCTGGATGCTTTATTAATTATTTTTTTAATTATTTATTATATTATTATTTATTTAATAAACATTTATTAAACATACAGAAACATTGCAAGCAGGTTGTTTTAAAGTTTATTTTTTTCATTTTATTAATAATAAGTAATATATATTTGTTTAAAGTGTCTGTATATGAAATAATTTTTTTTTGTATCTAATTGAAGTGATTTCTTAAAATAGCCTACACGCATTTTTAATAGAAAGTTATTCTCTGTATTTATTTTAAATGTTTACATTTTCCTTTTTTTAATATATTAAACGAACATTCTTTTTAAAACAGAGCGGCATTTACGAAAAATTGTATATATGATATGTAAAAACATATCGAACAAACAAAAGTTCAACAATAATATTTTTAGTTTTAATAAGGAAAATCATTATTTTACATTTAAGTCTTCGCTATATTATTTCCTATCTTTTTTATCTTAATTTACTACAAATTCTTTATTTTATGAATTTTCTTTTATGCGAAACGATAGTTCTGTACTCTACTATTTTATTTATAATGAAATGTTCTAAAAATGTTTTTCAAATTGCTACGATAAGTATTTGTTTGTTTGAATTTAGAATTGAAAATTTATAAATTTTGTTGCTAATTGATTTATTTTTATTCAATAATGATGTATGGTCGTTGTTTGGGCAGCTGGATTGTAATTGGTGTGTGATTGGGTTGAGACTAGAGATACAGGTTTGAGAACACACAGCTTCATTAACACACGCACAAATACCATGTACACGCAATTAAAACATACAGCATGCATCACATTTGAAGGCATCTGATTAAAGATTCATAGAAGGAGTCACTTCTAATCCGAAAACCCGATACCCAGATTAGCGCGGAGGCCCGGAATATACTACCTCTCCGGGTGAGAGTCTGCAAGCCTACTAATACATATGATTGTGCTAAAGATATTTCCTCTCTGGGTGAGATTTTACAAACTAAATGTTTCTCATCAGAAGTGCGTGATTGCGTTTGTTTAAGCGTTTCTCGTCTCTCATTTCTCGTTTCTCCTTCTGTTAAACGTTTCACAGTGGCGGCAACAGTTGCGCTGTACTTCCACTCGGGTGAGAGTCTGGAGGCTTATTGACCATTTCTCTTGAACTCTACGGGGCCGCTCATGAGAGTGCGTGGAAGGAAATAAGGTTTTAATAGCAAATAATTTCTGACATCATGATTAATCGCAACACATAATTTTACCATTTCTAATCAGTTTGGCTCAAAAAAAAGCTGCATTATTTTCAGATGCATTATCATATAATAAAAATAATGCGATTAACAACAGAATTGCTGAAACTTGCAATGATCAATCCCCACAAACATTTATGGAATCGTCATTTATTTACAAGCAATATTTACAAAGATATACAGGGTTGATGGTAACAGTTCAAAGGCAAAAGCTAAACTGGAAAAAAAAAGTCCTTTTTAGAATAAAGTAACTCGTTTCCACAGCAACCAACAGCCCGTTTCCACGTCAACAGCACAATTCTGAATCGGTTCAAAACGATTTCTATAAAACTACCACGTGACGTTGCGTGGCGCGAACTAGAGCATAAAAATTCCAACCCAGGTTGCGGGTTCAAATCCCAGTGGTGCCATGGATGTTTGTAGTGGTTCGGAACCGACTTTAAGCTGTAGGTTCCTTTCTAATATGACTGTAGGGCTTCACGGAGCCAAGTCAGACTTCTACATACGGGTGCTCCATCACAGCAGAAGCAACTCCTTTCCTTCAAATATGAGTTCAAAAGTTTCGTAGGCTTGGGGTAGATCAATGTTGGTCCAGCCGTAGTCCGCTTTGAACATTTTTGCAACTTGTGAGAATTATCACATTTTTACAAAATATAGTTATTTTGCAAGGGCCAAAGTAGTAAGAAACAACGTATTAAAAAATACATTGTGCATCCCTATATTCAAAAATTAACTTTAGAAAAAAATTAACTGTGGTTTTAAAATAATATTCTTGCCAATATATGACAGATATTATCTGTTTTATTTGTGAGATCACAGTTATGATTTCGCAGAATAATTAAATTATATTCTGCGAACTTATGAGCGCGCGCATCTTGGAACATCTATTATAACAGGTTCTATGTTTTACTTTACGGGACCTCAGAGAAATAACCAAAATTGAGATCGATTTGCAGAAGCTAAGTGAAATAGCGGAGAAACAAATATCACTCTACTCAAATAAACATTTTTTAACGATTTCATTTTTTTTTTATCTTGCTTATATTTATATATTTTTAATATTTCATTTTTAGTGTTTTATATTTCTTTACAATGTGCGTTTAGTATCATTATTATTATATTATCTATGTTGTTGTTGTTGTCGTGTCCCTCATGGAAGGAGGGAAGATGAATGCAACTTCTGTTCAGAAGGAGCACCTGTAGGTAGAAATTTGACTTCTGCTCCGTGACGCTCTTAAAGTTATAGGAGACCGGGACCTACGGCTTAAAGTGGATTCCAAACCACTACAAACATCCATGGCACCGCCGGGACGCGAACCCGAAACCAGTGACACCTAGCGCCAGAGCGCTAGACACTCTACCATTTAGGCCCATTATCTGTGTTTACATGCAGAAATAATAGTAAACACAGAAATAATAACTTATTATGTTTCAATGTTTCACTCCAAAAAATGTGTATATTGGGTCTCAATATAATAGGGAGATATATAATTTATATGCAGCCCGCGGAGCTAGAATGCAATTCCAAAATGGTCAGCAAGATCATTTGGCTTGGCCATCCCTGGTCTAAGTTTTTACTACGTGGGATAAAAACAACAAAGAATATGAGATTGTAATTTGAAATTTGATGTAATTGTATGAACCAAAACCTCATTTTCAAATAATAAAATTAACATTGTGAGATTATAATTTTATTCTTCATAAAAATAATTTAAGGTGAAATTTTTTTTTAAATCTAAAAAAAAAAAAAAAAAAAAAAAAAAGTCAGCCCGCACAATAATAAAATAAAACTTTTACTCATAAAGATACTTTTTTTCCTTTACTTTTGGGAATAAAATTTTCACCGGTAAAAATGTTGTTGGTTTTATAATTAAATTAGTTTTATTTACGCTTACAAAAAGGGATTCATTGAAGTTATAAAAAAACCCTACAAAATCCAAAATTAAAAGATTACTTTAACTCAAAAAAAAAAAAAAGATGAAGAAAAAAATTATTTTTTGTTTTTGAAAAAAAAATCCCGAAATGTTTAAATATATCTTACACTATTTAATAAAATGTATCTTAAACAGTGAGATATAATTGTTTAAATTTTTCTGTGCAACTTTATCCTTTCTGACAAGCACTTTCTTTTTCACATGCTTCACATAAAAAAATTATTCTTGCTTCACAATGTTTTATAACATGCATGGAAATTTTTTTTCTGTCCCTGTATTAAATGTTGAAATCTTAATTAAAATCTTTTTTTTTTTTTTTTTATATAAAAGGTGTTGTTTACTAAAAATTATTTAATTATTTTTTAAATCATAATTCGAACACATGGACTTACATTGTTAGCTGTATTGTTATGTTATGCTCTGTAGTAAAAATAATTTTTATTTAAAAATGAAGATGGGTTCGAGCATTTTCTTTAACTTTTCTCAGACACATTTCAGAGTTAGGTAAAATAATATTTGTTAAAACTTCTAAACAGTAATTTATGTTTGATATTTTATGCTGAAAAGTATTTTATTCCCAGTATGTTTAGCTCTCGTGTACATAAGATGACTGTAGAGCGGCAAGCCAAACCATTCGCAACAAAATATGAATGTATAGATTTTAGGGAGCGGTTTAACCAGAAGTACTTAAATATTTGTCATATTAATAATTAAATAACCTTTTGTGATTAAATATTAACAAGTCGGATGTATTTTAATTAACCGATTCCTATTAGTAGTTAAAACAATGCTTATTTTAATGTTAACAAACAGGAAGATATATCCTAGATTTAAAATACTTTGGATTACGTACCTTTTACCCTGAATTTAAAGTATGCTGGATTGTGCAGTTATTTATTATCCTAGATTTAAATTAAGTTGGATTATTTATTTATTATCCTAGACTTAAAGTATGTTGCATTATGAACTTGAACTTCCTATCCTAGATTTTAATTATGTACTTATATTAACTTCCTAATATTTGATTATGTGCTTCTTATACCATATTTAAAGTGTGATGGATTATGTATGTATTACTCTAGATATAAGTATTTTGAATTATTTATTAAAGTATGGTTTTTTTAATGCCTTGTGACTTGAAGTAACTTGCAAATTCAACTACAGATATATAGCAGACTCAATATTACACAGGGAATATACCACTGGCTGCCCACTATAATGTGACCCTAGCGGGCCATAGCAATTTTGAAGAAACACACAGTGGAATTTTTAGGGCTTACCTTACACATCCATCTCAATGGGAGGACAATCCTACCTACAGATTTATTATTTCAATCTAACATAGATAAAAATTTTTTGGTTTGGTATCTCTTGCCTAGTTTCAAACCAACAACCTTTGGAACTATTTTAACTCCTATTCTAATACAAAAAAAAGAAAAAAAAAAATTTCAGTGACAAATATTCTTGAAACATTAAGAAACACAAATAAAGTAATCCTTTGAACTTTATTAATTAAATCCCAACACTAATTAAAAACAATAATAAAGTTTGTTTATTATTCAAAAAGCCATTATTAGTATAATTTAAATCAAAAGAAAAATTCAAATTACTCTGTAAAAGACTGATAATTCAAATGGAATTACTTAAATTCTTTTATAATTAACTTGTCAAGATGTCAGACAAGTCGTGGGCGTTTTTCTGTCTTTATTTTGCATTTCAAAAGAATTCTTCGTTTTTTCTCCGATTTAAGTTTGTTTTTCACATTAGAAAGAACTTTAAAATAAATTTGTTTCATAATTAGTTGAGGTATTTCTAAGAAGACACAGACATTCGAAACTATATAGTAAAGAAACTTTTCTCGTTACCATGACAACATAAGAAGAATTTTTGCAATTAAACACTTCTTTTTTTGCATTTAGTAAAACCTAAAAGTTGAAGCAAAAAGGTCGATTTAGTACTGCATATTCCGTATATATTGCTATTTTTAGGTAAGAAATTTTATAATTAAATTTAGAAAGCATATTTAATTAAAGTTAAATTAATTGGTATCAAACTAAAAAAAAAAATTTGAAAAAGATGGGATTATCTTAATGTATTGATACATACAAAATTAACTAAAGAAAATTTCATTAAATCCAAAAACTAAATTAGTTCTTATACTGTTTAGTCGATTTCATCTAAATCACTCGTGACTACTAAATACAGATGTAAAATTCTGTTTTCTGAAAATTTAGCAATCTTCATTAAAAGCAAAATATTTTAATATTTTTATTATTTGCTCCTATAAAAATTTAATTAGTGCTACTATTTTTTCACATTTTGATGTTTGTGAGTGGTTCTGAATCCACGTTAAACTGTAGGTCCCGGTCTAGTTAATGCAAAGTGTACACAACATGACCGTAGAGCGACAAACCAAAGCAAATCACATTGTGATAGTTATGATTACATACAATTAAATAAATATGCTGTAATATTCTGATATATAAATTAACATACTGATGAAAATATACTGATTAAAAAATTGAATAACAATAATAATGCACTTTATGTAATTATATAACAATTTCACTTCTTTAGAATAGAGAAAACTAGTAAATATTTCAGTATTTCAGCATTTCTTCAAGTCTACCTAATTGCATTTACAAATCTTATGCCTAAAAGATTTGAAACATGCTTATCAAGGGAATTTTTAAAGTTTAGAATTAAACATTCATATGACCCTAAAAATTATTTTTGAGATATTTTTGAAGAATGACAACAGAATTTAATACTAAGAATAATAAATTCATAATTTGACAAATAATAATAATAATCTAAGAATAATAATTTGGCAAATATGTTTGGCTAAAGTCTACTCATTATAAAATTTCAAATTAAAAAAAAAAAGTTAAGCATTTTAATAATGAATTCATTATACAGTCTAAGGAATTTGAAATATATTTCAAAAATGATAACTATTATAAAATTTTCAATTAAAATAGATATTCAAATACACACACACACACACATATATATATATATATATATATATATTCTAATTTTATTGATTTATGTATATTATATATATATATATATATATCTATATATATATATATTTCTAATTTTATTGATTTATCTATATATATATATATATATATTAAAATATGAAAGTATATTCTGAATTAAAAAAAGTTTTTATATTTATTGAACTGTTATTTTTTCTAATTAATGCATTTTAATCTAGTAAATTTTTCATTTTTTATTACGAATTCAGTATGATGATTGGAGCTTATTTTAACCTTAAGTAACTTATATTTTTAAATAAATAAATTTCTTTAATAAAAAAATGAAATCATTTTATAAATTTTTCTAAAAATATATTCTTTTATTAAATTAATTATAATTATTTTAAATAATTATATGCTTTTTAAGAACATTAAAAATTCTATATATATCAAATAATTAAATTATTTATTAAAATATCTCTATATATTTAAATTTATTTAAAAAAAATATATGTCAAAAATAAATTAAAAATCTCTTTCTGCCTAGAATCTTTCAGAAAATGATGAAAAATAAATAACTATGCAATGTAAAATGGTTTTTCAACAACAAATATTATTTTTTCCAATTCTTAACTATGCGAATAAATTGAATCTGTAAGAGTAAAATGTTTTTATTTATAAATAGTTTGAGATTCTAGTAAAATGATCGCCTAAAATGTATAATAATTTTATTTTATTTTCCTTAACTCTATTGACGTATTGAATTCTATAGTTTTTTTTTATAATATATAAAAATAAATATACATTTTCAAATCATCTATTAGTCAGAAAAAAAATTAAATGTATATAAAAGAAGGAAAGCATACATCAAAAATTAAATATACCTATTCTCAACTATCTATTTACTTTCTGTAAAATACTCCGCTTTTTGTGTATCCTTTTAACATTATATGTTTGTTAAAATGCAGAACAAATATCTTGTTAAAATAATCTAATAAAGTGCATTTATAAATTTTCATGTTACCTCAAAAGTTTTATTGTTCTGTATCACAATTTATATCAAGTAATGTATTAACCTGCAGTATACTGTAGGCCAATTCTTAGTTAGAATCTGTTGATCTATTCTAGTTTAATTTGTCAAATCAAATATTGAATAAATATTTAAATTTTATGCAAGAACAAAATATATTTATTTCAATTATTTCATTTCTGCGCATTTGATAATGTGTATTTATACTTTTTAAGATTAATATATTATTTGTTCTTTTCCTGAATTTATTAGATATTTGTACGCTGTAAATTTTAGAGAAGCAATTTTTTCAGTTACCAGCATTTTTCTACTGAAATATAATTCGATTTTCGCAACTTCATGGACTCATGATTATTGATTCAGTTTCCTATTCATCGCAGAATTTCGCAACCACTTGTAACTCTATGGGAAAAGAAATAAGTTCTAGATTTGTCTGGAAAGATTCTTAAAAAGCAATGACAAAGAAGAAAAAAAGTTGGAGAGAGAATCAAAGGATTATGATGTCTACTCTTTCCCGAAATCGACTTCCTTTTCGGAATTCCAACCTTCTATTTTCACTTCCGTACCATCTTTCTTACGGTTAACAGTTACGTTTAACAAGAAATGGATATAAAGAAGAAAAACATAGGGGGTTTCGAAGCATTCTAGAGTTTCCTCCAAAGAAACTAAATTACTCGAGGGAGATTTTTTTTTATTTCCTTCTCTACAAGGTTCTGGAAAACTCGTTTTGAAGACTTTTCGCTGTCTGCCTCAATACTTGGGATTTCGTGAGGAATATATTCCCACTTTTCAAAAACCAGCTTAAATGAAAAAAAATATAAATAATAAATAAAAAAATAGTTATCGCCGGCCAATACTATAACCAATAGTATTGGCCGGCGATTCAAAACAAACGCCTTCTTTTTTTTTCCGCCTTTTCATAAAGAAAGTTGAAAATAAAAAAAGAACAAAATGGAATACTTTTTCCTATCAAAGAAAGTTTTCTTCGAATGCCAACTGATATTATTCTTTATAGATTCTGCTATTTCTCAGATCGGTTGTTACGTATCATCATAAAATATTGGAATGCCAAAACTTGCATTTCAAAGAAATCTTTTTATTTTGCTT
>BPLR01020863.1:0-111003 GCA_021605095.1 Caerostris extrusa
AAATGGTCCGATTTAGTATTTCATATTCATTGATGTTTCTGTTCCTATGTGAGCCAAGATTTCGGACCTCCTCCCCATTGGAGATAAATGAATAAATACTCATTTAATTTTGAAAATGAAGGCTGATGCTTGATTTTAAACGGTTATTGTTATTAGGGTTTAAAGTGCTAATTTATAAATGGAATTTCCTATTCAATGAAAAAAAAATTTAGTGATGTTATTTAAATATATTTAATACATAATGATTTTATTTTTACGACATCAAAAGGTCTTTGGTGGTCAGGATGAAATGAGTTTTCAAATAGTTATGTCTAAATATTATGCCTGTTTAAAATGACTCATTTTTCTCACAAAGTAAAAAATCAACTCATATGACCACTACAGTTAGTGGGTAATTTTATTAAACTATTTTAAATTTTTGTGTAATATATTTCAAAAACATTTTTGTGTGTTTTTTAAAGAAAAAAATGCCGGTAAATATTAAAAAAAAAAAAAGGAAATGAAAAAGCTTATTAAATTCTTACAAAATATTATATGTTAATTATATATGTTAAAATTAAATATTCTTTGAATGCATCATTGTAGACTAATACAAATACTTAGGATATAATTAGATAATAAAACATCAAATTTATAAAAAATGTCGATTTAAATTTGATAATTATATTCTACTCTCAATATACTGCAATAGAAAAACATGAAGAATAAGATTATATTTATATAGCACTATTTAATAGCAGCACAAAGAATATTTAATAGCAATATGAAGAAATTATATTTATATTTATTTATAAATTATCGTCCACATCCACAACATTGCAGTATTTACGAATAACTTTGACTATTGCTATTAACGACCTTAAACTCATAAAGTGACGATTGATTATTCTTTATATCTCCAACGTACCGATATCAACTTCTGAACAGTAATCCCAATAAGAAAGCTATTTTTCACGTGGAATTGCCACTAAATCATTAGTACCCCCTCCCCCAAAATAACAAATTATCCTTGCCTCTAGTCTGTGGGTCAATTTTCCATTACTTTAATGAACGAGCTTTTTACCATCATCTTAAGAAATGGGCCATCGGATTTATCTTGATTACGGATCTAAGTCCACAACCTTTTTTACAAGACCACTACCAAAAAACGTGTCCCTTAAACAGTGAGTTGCATCATAAAAAATTGCAAAATAAAACAAAAATTAATTTTTTTATCCACAGGGCACTCCTTCTCCCACGCAAAGACGTGTTTTATAAGTGATACGGTTACAGTGACGCTGAATGTAAAGGGAAAGTTTAAAAAAAAGAACTCTGAAAATGCAGCCCCAGAAAATATTACGGCCGTCATAAAGACCTGCATGAACCCGTTTATAACCTCCATCGGAAACTCTCTCATTAGAATAACCGGGGAATGGAAGACTAACGAAGCTGGATAATGCACCCTAAATGGAACGTTACACGGCGCCATAATCGCCTGTATTTTTCCCATTTCGGACCACCCTTCCCTAGAACCCTTTTTATTTTTTTTAACTTTTTTGTTCTTTTTCGTCTTTCTGGAAAGGGGGTGTCGTTTTGAGCCGTTTGACCCATCGATCGCGATATTACGGCAGGTGGAACTGTGGGCTCTGGAGAAGAGGTCGGCAATTTTCTTGCATGTCTTGACATCTAATCATCGGGCTAGAAGTAATATTTTCGAAGGCACAGCAAAGTTAAGTAAAATGCTTTTAGGTTTGGGTTTTGGGATCCATTAAAACGAAGAGGATTTCGAAATATTTTTGTTTTCTTTTAAGTTTCTTGTTTGTTAGTTTTTGGAGGTGTTTACTTTTCCGTTTTAGAAATTTTGCTGAATTTATCCAAATGGCCCGATTTAGTATTTCATACTCATTGATGTTTCTGTTTAATGCCAGCAAAGATTTCGACCATTGGAACATTGAAAAATAAATATTTCATTTAATTTTAAATGAATGCTGGTGTTTGATTTTGTACTTGGGTATCGTTATAAGGTTTAAAGTGCTAAATTATAAATGGAAATTATAACAGGAACAAAAAATTGCAATAATGTTACTTAAATCTATTTAATTCATAATGATTTTATTTCTTAACATCATGTAATGGCCTTTTTAAATGAAATGTTTCAAATATTCTGCCAAAATAAAATGGTTGTTTAAATTAACTCATTTTCAACACAAGTTAAACATCAACTCATATGACCATTACAGTTAGTGGTTTACTTTTATTAATCTTTTTAAAACTTTGTGCGATATATTTAGGAAAAATTTTTATTGTGTTTTTAAAGAAAATGATGCTGGCAAATATTAAAAAAAAAAGGAAATAAAAAAGCTCATTTAAATTTGCTACTAATATCTTTTATTTGTGTTAAAACTATAGTATTAGTTTCAGTTCAATTTTTTAGACTAATAAAAATATCAAATTTATATCAAATGTCGATTTAAATTTACTAAAATTCTATGCACAATATAATGCAAAAGAATTTACATGAAGAATAATGTTATATTTATATAGCAATATTTAATGTAATAAATGACATAAAGAATAAGATTATATTGATAAATTTCCTCCACAGCTATTCGTTGAAATTTTTAAAAACATTTGCCTACTGCCTATTGGTAAAAGTTTCTCTTTTAAACCTATAAAGAATATTGATTATCTTTTATATCTCCAACGTACTGATATCAACTTCTAAAAGTAATCCTAACAAACTTATTTTTCACGTGGAATTGTCACTAAATCATTGAGTAAATTTTCTCCGAATAACAAATTATCTTGCCTCTAGTCTGTGGGGTCAATTTTCCATTACTTTAATGAACGAGCTTTTCCTCATTTTACAAAAATGGATCCATCGGATTTATTTTGATTACCGATCTTAAGTCCAGCACCTTTACAAGTCTAATTACCAAAACTAGTCCCTATAAACAGTGTTTGCTTTTATATATAAAAAAAATGTAAAAATCATTTTTATCCTTCTCCAATGCAAAGACATATTTTTTATCCCTCGATATAGTTACAGTAACGCTGAATGTAAAAAGGAAAGTTTAAAAAAATAACGCTGAAAATGTCTCCAGAAAATATTACGGCCGTCATAAAGAACTGATGAAACCGTTTATGACCACCATCGAAACCATAGAATGGAAGTGATCGACCTGCTGGATAATGCACCCTAAATGAAACGTTACAAGGCGCCATAATCGCCTGCTTTTTCCCTTTTCATCCACCCTTTTCTCGACCCCACCCCATTTTTTATTTTTAAAGTTTTTTTCGTTCTTTTTTCGTCATTTTTTGAAAGGGGGTGTCGTTTTGAGCCGTCGGCCCGATCGAGCGCGATATTACTGCAGGTGGAACTGTGGGCTCTGGAAAATAGGTCGGCAATTTTCTTGCATGTCTCTGACATCTAATCACCGGGCTAGAAGTAATATTTCGAAGGCAAACACAGCAAAGTTAAGTAAAATGCTTTTAGGGTTTGGGACCTCGGGATCCATTAAAAACGAAGAGGATTTCGAAAAAATTCTGTTTTCTTTTTTCTGTTTTTTTTAAGCTTCTTGTTTGTTAGTTTTTGAGGTGTTTACTTTTCCGATTTAGCAATTTTGCTGGAATTTACCCAATTGGCCTGATTTAATATTTCATACTCATTGATGTTTCTGTTTTATGCCTGCAAAGAATTCCACCATTGGTTATAAATAAATAATTCATTTAATTTGATATGAAGGCTGGTGTTTGATTTTAAATATGGTTATTGTTATGACGTTTCAAGTTCTAAATTGTAAATGGAAATTATAACTTAATTAAAATTTCAGTGATGTCATTTAAATACATTTAATACGTAGTGATTTTATTCTTAACGACATCTAATGGCCTTTGCCAAATGAAATGAAGTTTTAAATTTTCTGCGAAACAAAATTCTTGTTTAAAAGTACTCATTTTACTCACAAATTAAACATCCAGTCATATGAACACTACTGTTAGTGTTTTACTTTATTAATCTATTTTAAAATTTTGTGCGATATATTTCTCAAAATTCTTTATTGTGTTTTTGAAGAAAATGATGCTGAAGAATATTAAAAAAAGGAAATAAATAGTTCATTAAATTTGCTAATATTATCTGTTTGTGTTAAAACTATATATTATTTCTGTTCATCATTTTAGACTAATAAAAATACTTAGGATAATAAAACATCCAATTTATAAAATATGTCGATTTAAATTTATTGTATTTATATTTTACGCATCATTTAATGCAATAAACGACATGAAGAATAAGATTATATTTATAAATTATCCTCCAGATCTATTCTTTGGAATATTTAAGAACATTTTTGCCTATTGGTAAAGCCCTTAAACCTATAAAGAATATTGATTACCTTTTATATCACCAACGTACCGATATCAACTTCTAAAAGTAATCCTAACAAACTTATTTTTCACGTGGAATTCCACAAAATCATTGATAAATTTTCTCCGAATAACAAATTATCTTGCCTCTAGTCTGTGGGGTCAATTTTTCATTACTTTAATGAACGAGCTTTTCCTCATTTTACAAAAATGGGTCCATCGGATTTATTTTGATTACCATTCTTAAGTCCAGCACCTTTACAAGTCTAATTACCAAAAACTTGTCCCTATAAACAGTAGTTGCTTTATATATAAAAAGATGTACAAATCATTTTTATCCTTCTCCAATGCAAGGACATGTTCTTCCCCAGATAAGGTTACAGTGACGCTGAATGTAAAAGAGAAAGTTTAAAAAAACAAATAACGCTAAAAATGTCTCCAGAAAATATTACGGCCGTCATAAAGATCTGATGAAACCGTTTATAACATCCATCGAAACCCTTAGAATAACCCGGGGAATGGAAGTGATCGACCTGCTGGATAATGCACCCTAAATGGAACGTTATACGGCGCCATAATCGCCTGCTTTTTCCCTTTTCATCCACCCTTTTCTTGACCCCCCCTCATTTTTTATTTTTTTAAAAATTGTTTTTCGTTCTTTTTTCGTTGTTTTTTGAAAGGAGGTGTCGTTTTGAGCCGTCGGCCCGATCGAGCGAGATATTACTGCAGGTGGAACTGTGGGCTCTGGAAAAGAGGTCGGCAATTTTCTTTGCATATCTCTGACATCCAATCACCGGGCGAGAAGTAATATTTCGAAGGCAAACACACAGCAAAGTGAAGTAAAATGCTTTTAGGTTTGGGGCCTCGCAACCATTAAAACGAAGAGGATTTGGAAACATTCTGTTTTCGTTTTGGATTTTTTTAAGCTTCTCGTTTGTTAGTTTTTGAGGTGTTTACTATATATATATATATATATATTTTGCAGTTTTGCACTTTTGCTGTAATTTACCCAAATGGCCCGATTTAGTATTTCATATTCATTGATGTTTCCGTTTTATGCGAGCCAAGATTTCGGCCAATGGATATAAATAAATAAATAATTCATTTAACTTGAAATGAATGCCGGTGTTTCATTTTATACGTTGGTATTGTTATATGGTTTAAAGTGCTGAATTATAAATGTAATTTTCTTTTCGCAGAAACAAAAACTTCAGCGCTGTTATTTAAATCGATTTAATTCATAATAATTTTATACATTAATAATTTTATACATTAATAATTTTATACATTATTTTCACATTTTCTAATTATACTTCTCAAATGAAATGTTTCAAATATTCTGTTAAAATAAAATGTTTATTTAAAATGACTTCTTTTACTCACATGCCACTACAGTTAAATATCTACTTATATATGATCAATAGAGTTATTAGTTCAATTCCCTATATTATTTTTACAACTTTGTATGATATATTTCTCAAAACTCATGAATGTTTTTTTTAAATGATGATAGGGAATATTACAAAATTAAGAAAATAATTAAAAATTCTTTAAGTTTCCTTATATTATCTGTTAGTGTTAAAACTAATCATTATTTTAATTCATCCTATTAGACATTGATAATCTAACGTCTCGGTTATATTAGACCTATAACGAGTTCAAGAAGAGGGTCACTTTCAGGCTCATGGGAACACTGTAATTTTTATTTACAAGCATTTATATATATATATATATATATATATATATACTAATAATGAACTCTGATTATTGTACACATATATGAAAAATAATAATAAACTTTTAGCATTAATTCCCGATTAAATCACAAGTACAGTTCATTACAAACTCGGAGATTTTTCGGCGTTCTCAAGTCTACGTTGCAACTAATCTCTACGAAACCTGATTGGCGGCAGACCTTAATTATCACACGTTGTGCTAAACGAAACCACAAGAGGCTCACTTTGAAAACGGGAGGAAACTCCGGCCTATTCAATCCCTTCAGAGAAAAAAACAACAACACTTCTGGTCGACTAGTCGCAGAACTCTCCCTTTTAAACCAAAACCTGCCTTTAAGACAATTCATCAAGAGGGGGGCAGCTTCCCCTCATTTCTCATTGCAATAAACATTTCTCAGCTCGTGGCCTATCACCAATCACTATAGAATAACTAATAGTATAGTTCATATTCAATCTGTAGTTTGACCTGTGAAGGTCACCCAGATATTCGCTAATTTTCCGAATCTCGTGATGCATGATACCGAATATCTTTTTAGCTTTGAGTGACAGAAAAAAAAATGCTATTATAATAGAACATCATTAAGGTTGTATTATTTTGGAAGTACTTACTCAATTCAATTTTGAATTTTACATTTTAAAAATATATTTATTCTAATATAGACTAAAATATAGAAATATTTTCACATTTAATTTAATATATATATATATATATATATATATGTGAATAATATAAATATTGATGGCTGTTCTTTTATACTCTGTAAGGAATTCGATACAGAAACTTTTACAACAGTTCGATTTTTAATTCATACCAAAAATTCAACTTTTTGACTAAACCTTTACTTTTTATGCATAAAATAATCAATAACAAATATTTTTATACATAAGAATATCTGTCCTAGTATCTTTAACACTAAAAGCATCAGAAATTTAATCGAGCCCTAAAATTCTCAGTAGGAGAGTTTTGCAAGAAACAAAAATATTGATTTAAAAATTTTTCGATTCAATATGCTTCAAAGAATAACTAAACCTTTTTTATTATTTTCTTTTCATTTCATTTCTTGCTTTTTGCATCAATCAAAAAAAGAAGGATGTGGAAGAACATGAAGAAACTATTGTATTCGACTTCAGAGTTATGTTCACAACAACAATATTTCATGGAAAAGTCTCATTTCCTGTGTCTTAGATAAATGAGGAATGTTCTAGAACAGAAAGAAGAGCATTACGGTGGAATGGATTTGTGAGTGATTGTCGTACGAAATCAATCACCTTGAAGATCTTGGACTATAAAAGAATGAGAAATGAAACTGCGTTCACTTCTACTTACTATGTTGTGGGGATGCATTCAGTGTATTGCTGGGATATATGTACCATTTTCTCTTAAAATACCGAAAACAATCAAGGTACTTCTATCAATGATATAACAATAAAAATCGATTGCATATTTGAAAGAATGTCATTGCAGAATATAAATGGTAGTGCACATCGCAAGTTTGTACATTTATCAAACTGAGCGCATCCTTTTTCTCTATTTAATCTTTCTATTCCAGTATAGTAAATGAACTGATTTGATGCTTTAGAGATAACAATTCCATTATGCAAGATGAATTAGATAATGTGGGCATATTCGAGGATACATTTTCAAAAAATGTATTCATTTTTGCTTATCATGGGACAATCGTACATGCATATTACAACTGTAACAGAATTATGTATGTGTATGATTCAATATGATATATATATATATATTTATACTTCTTTATATGATATAGTGATACTTCTGTTACAGTTGTAAAATATATGTACTATTTTCATACATACGTATCCCTCGAATATGCCCACATTATCTAATTCATCTTGCATAAGGGAAGTGTTATCTCTAAAGCATCAAATCAGTTCCTTTAATATACTGGAATAGAAAGATTAAATAGAGAAAACGGATGCCCAGCGTGATAAATGTACAAACTTGCTATGTGCACTACCATTTATATCCTGCAATGACATTCTTTCAAATATGCAATCAATTTTTATTGTTATATCATTGATAGAAGTACCTGAATATGTCTGAATATCTGAGGCATATTAGGTTTTGCTATATACCTCCATCGTATTTCTATGTAGCACATGAAAATTTAAGTGCAGTAAATACTGTTGTGACTCTGTATATGCAAACTAATTGCCAGTTTTGTTTTTCTGCTTATTCGTATATTAATATGATGTGTTTTGAATATATATATGGCATGGTCATATATATATATATATATACCATGCCATATTATATATATTTGAAGGCCGGAACTGAGTTTTTTCCGACAGAAAACTTATGTTTACTATACGAGCGTAACTCATGCTAAAATTACCGCCATTCTTACACGAGCGATATGTACTGGTTCATGAATTTTGCTGCATAAGCACTTGCAAAAGCCAACTAATTAAACAATTATTAATCATGGACGATCGGCATTTGGTTTCAAAGTAAAAGGTCAATTACTCAAATGGACGGAGACATACAACATTATACCAATTAAGCCTAAATATTATAAAGCATTAAATTTTATGTTAATTAGTTTTTTCTTCTATAAAAGTAAGTAAGTAACTTTTAGTACATGTTGAATCCCGTTTGCTTAACATTAAGCTAAATGTCGCTATATATAATAAAAGAGAAAATATCAGAACATTGTAGAAATTTAAGATCTAGAATCATTTCGAATAAAAATTTCAGTTCATTTCTAATATTTTATAATGTTATATTCAGTTTATTTTTTTATATTTTATAATTTTATATTCAGTTTATTTTTTTTATATTTTATAATTTTATATTCAGTTTATTTCTTATATTTTATAATTTTATATTCAGTTTATTTCTTATAGTTTTGAATTAATTTCCGGTAAAGTACTAATCAATAACTTAATCTATTTTGTATTATATAAAAATGTAATAAAATCCCTCTCATATTTTCTGTTGATATATAAGACTTTCCGATTAAAACAATCGCTTTTAAATTTTAAATAAATATAAAGAAAGAAAGAATTTCAAATACTTAACTTGAAATAATAAAATAAATAATCAATAGTTCAAATAATTTCTAAAAGCTTTTTCTGTTAAGTATTGATGGGTTAAAATTTAGTAAGCAAATCTGTTCGTCGTTAGTAAGTAGTCGTTTGTCGTTAGTAAGTAGTCGTTCGTCGTTAGTCAGTAGTCGTTCGTCGTTAGTCGTTAGTAAGTAGTCGTTCATCATTAGTCGTTAGCCGTTATTTAATATATACTTTTAAATAAATTTTCACATATAAAATAATTCAATTTTAATTGTACTGGAAAATTAGATAAACATAAAAAAAAAAAATCGTTGAGAAATATAAAAAATAAATAAAAAATAAACAATAAAAATTAAAATAAAAATAAAAATAAAAAATAAAACGTTAAAAATAAAATAAAATATATAAAAATTGTAAAAAAAAAATAAAATAAAATAAAAAAAATCGTTCAAAAATAAAATTAGAATTTGTTCAAATAAAAAAACAATTTTATTTCAAGAAACATTATAACATAAACCTAATTTGTATACAAACATCAAAATTCTTATTTTCAAAGAAAAATAATTTCTAAATAAAATGGTTTGTTCCGAACCTTAAAAGAATTACAAGAAATGTAATCCTTTACTGGAAATATTTTAAATATATAGGCATTTTTCTTAGAAATATTACGTAACTAACGTGGAAAAAAATGTACTTTGTATCTAAATGTTTCTAGAAACAAGAAATTTAAGAATAAATTTATTCACTCAAATAAAATACGCATGTTTTTAACCTTGGCTACTGCACTGAGATTTTATTTCTTCTAAAAACAATACGAAAAATCCATTTAAGTACCGATTAGCTGTAAAAACAGTTATTTTATATTAGATTTTGTCGACATTCAAAACGGTTTGCTATAGAATTTTTTTTCCTTAATAACGAAGAATTTGCTCTTTAAAAATAAATATTTCATTACATAAATTTATTGGTTTGATCGAATTTCATTTCTAGATTCTATTTTTTATTCGTTATATCCTTATTTCTCAGTATTTATTTTTTATTTCTTATTTATGTGTACACTCAAATTTCCTGAACATTTCCGCGAAAGAGGATTCAGCATTAACAATTTAACTTACTTTCGACTGAACCAAAATTCGGTTTATCTCATTTTACTAAGAGTCCAATTTATTTATGTTGGAATTTATGGATTTTAAATTTCTTCTTCTTAAACTAACAAAAGGTTAATGTAGTTTATTTGAATTTATGGTCGTAAAATGTGAACAAAATCTTCAGTTTTTATTGTTCATAATGCAAAGGAGGAATTAAAAAAATCATAGCTTATAACAGTTTATAATTTTTTTGGATATAGTAATAAAATTATTTTTTCTTAAATAATGTTATTTTTAAATATCGACCATATAGTATAGTCCATTGCTAATGGAATGTTTAGTTTGTAGAATATTTCAAAATTTTTTTTTTCTAATACTGCTGGCAAATACTTAGACAGCTAATCTTCATGTCTTAAGCAAGGGCTGTACCGACGTTACTCATTTAGTACCCCCTTGGGGCATGTGTAGCTTAAAGATATGCTACGGACGCGAGTAACACTACCCCCACAACTCCCTACGGTCCAATTAGACCACGAACTACGGTTTAAAGGGGATTACGAGCCACTGCAAGCATCCATGGAACCGCCGGTACTGAGCCTGAAACCTGAGGTATCGAGTGCCAGAGTGCTAGCCACTCTGCTACCAGACGCCTTTAAATTCAGCATTACCGACATGCACCTCGCATCCCTGCTATACAGCACCTGAATTTTTACATAGCATTTTGAAACTGGAAAGGGTTCAGTCTGGGAGTTTGCACCTTCTCTTCACCAACAGAAGGACTTTCCAGGTTAACGATTTATCATGATCATTCTCAGTAAAGAGAAGGAAATAGTCTGTTTTGTTTAAGGAGTTATAAATTGATTATTATTGCTCTATGCATCAAGGAAGTCAAGTCCATTATAAATAATTGGAGCACATTTTTTTTTCTTTTTTTTTAAGCGTTCTTTAAAAAACAATTTTTGTTATTTCAAAGTTAAAAATAAATTAATACATCTATTAATACTAATTAGTATTATTAACGTTTACTTATACTAATAGGTTTACTAATACTAGCACTTGAAAATAAGTAAAATTAGTATATAATCTTAACTTACTGATAGTAGTAATAGCATTATAAGTAAAATTATTCTTATTATTATTTGAATATTTGTAGCACTGATATGTTTACAAATTTGCAAATCTAATTATTAGTACTAAATTACTAAGTTAATACTTATAATTAGTGTTATTAATTTTTCTTAAAAATAAGTAAAAATTTTCAATATTAAATCTAATAGTAGTAATAATTACTATTTGTGTATTACTTTTAGTACTAATATGTTATACAAATTTTCAAATTAATTACTAGTAACTTTTAATTATTAATTAAAAAAATTTTTTTTAAAAATACTAAGTTAATACTTTTATACTAAGTTAATACATTAAGTACATTTATACAAATTAATAATTAAAAAAAAATAATAAGTTCTTTAATTAATTAAATATTGATTTTTAATAATAATTTTACTTACAAATTAATACTAGTAATAATTTTATTTAATTAGTATTACTAATTTTTTAAAAAACTTGTAATATTAATTTACTACTTTACTTAAATAGTGTCACTATTTTTTTTTTTAATAAAAAATGTTGTACTAATAAATTTATTACTCTTTTTTAATAAAACCAGTAGCATAATTTTTTTCAGTATTATTATAAAGCCT
This sequence comes from Caerostris extrusa, assembly GCA_021605095.1. NCBI lineage: Eukaryota > Metazoa > Arthropoda > Arachnida > Araneae > Araneidae > Caerostris > Caerostris extrusa. The sequence continues at coordinate 11,911 of BPLR01020863.1, forward strand.
CAATTAAATATTTTAATTATTTAAATTTCTTTAACAAGTTATGAATTATACGTAAATGCATTTACATAAAAATCTGTAATGGCGAAAACTAATTACACATTTTAAATTTTCCATCCAAATAAAAAAAAAAAAAAAAACATTCAAGTCTTAATGATGACTGAAAACTAAAATTTTATGAATTAATTGGGGTGAATATTTTAAAATTTGTTTAATAAGCAATTAGTGCAACTGTATTTAGAATACAGTTTTCTGAGAAATACTAATCTTTTTGAAAATGCATTTTTACTGTCTGTGTTTTCTACTTGAAAATCGTATTTAAAAATGTACTGTTCAATTTTTGCAAAAAGTAACTTATATGAAGCAATGAGAACTAATATTCATTTTGTCCTTTAAAAGCCTTATGCTTCTATAAATTCATTTTATATTTGAATAAATGCAAAATAAAATAATAATAATAATAATAATAATAGTAAATAAATAAAAATAAAATAAAAAAAATAGATAGATTTTAAGTTAAATTTTAGTAATGAATTAATTTAATTTATTTTTAATAAGATTTAAAAATATTAATCTTAATAATCTTTAAAAGTTAATATTCTTATTTTTCTTCATTATTTTTAGTAATTATTTTTTTAAAATTTATACAATAATGTAAATATCTTAATTTAATTTGCATAAGCCCTTAATAAAATTCATATAATTTTTTTGTAATAATTTCAAATGATGTTAATGATAATTGACATTATAATCTTATTTTGACTTAATAAGCTTATTTTAGCTCATTACTTAATTATTTTATAAAATTAAAAAAAAAATTAATTTTATATAATATTATAAAAGAAAAAAATATTTTTGATTAATTTGCAGGCGCTTATATTGAAATTCATGCAATTTTTTTTATAATAATTTCAATTACTGTTAAAGAAAATTGACATTATAATCTTATAATTACTTAATGATATTATTTTCAGCGCATTATTTTCATATAAATTATTTTTTTTTTTAGATTTCCAACTTTTCAATTCAATTTTCTTTATTTCTTTTAGCATTATGCATTTATTGTGTGCTCATATGAATAATTTTCTGAAAAATTTCCCTTAAATAAATAATATAATCTTCATTTAATAAGCTGGACTTATATTTCATTTTCTTAAAAACTGATAAAAGTTTTTCTTTGTTTGATTTGGTACTTTTTTTTTCAGGTTTTTAAAATCCTTAACATAAAAAAAAAAATTTTTTTTTTTAAATTGTAGACAGTTTAAATAAGGGGGCCTGATGGCCGAATGGCTAGCGCTCTGGCGTTCGGTACCACAGGTATCGGGCTCAAATCCCGGCTTTGCCCATGGGTGTTGTAGTGGTTCGAAATCCACTTTAAGCCGTAGGTCCCGGTCCTAACAGTATCGGAGAGCACTGCAGGGGCATTGTTACTCCGTGGCTTACCATCAAGTTACACGCGCCCCCGGGTAATGCAAAGTGAGTAACATCAGTGCAGCCCTTATAGCGAAAGATCGCGGTTAATTTGCCAGCTGCATTAGAAGAAAAAAAAAACAGTTTAAGTAAAAGTTCATATAGGCCTTCATATAAAAAGAAATAATTTAAAAAAAAAATTTACAAGCCATTAAATTATTACGTTGATAAATTAATGATAAAAAATTATTATTTGATATGGTATTACAAAATTTTTATTAATTGCTTATTTTGTTTCTTTATTTAATTACATTAATAAAAGAATAACATTAGTTTTTTAAATTTATTGTTTTCCAAAAATTAGGGAAAACCAGCAAGAATTACAATTACATAGCCGAGGCTTAGTAAATTTTCATGGGAAAAATTATGCAAGAAATTAATGTTGTATAATAACATGGCATGCACATAAGGGAAGATTCTTTTAACTCCATAGAACACGTAGGTCAGGTTTGACCAAACTGCGGCCCGCCTTGAAAATTTTTCTAACCCGCGAGATGTATCACACTTTTACAAAATATATTTATTTTATAATGGCAAAGTATTGAAAAATGTATTAAAAAATACATTATATGCGCATTCATATATTCAAAAATGAACTGCCGAAATGATGACAAAAAATTAACTTTGATTTTAAAATAATATTCTTGTGAAATATGACAGATATTGCCATATATATTGATAATATAAGACAAAATATATAACAAGTACATAAAGAAATTTTCAACTTTGTGAAATTTGGCACAAAAAAAGTTGTTAGCGCTATTGGTTGAACTTACACCTGCGAATCATTTTTTTTTTTTTTTTTTTTCGAAAATTAAATTGACCAAACACAAAACTCTCTCGAACATAACGGACGCTAACCTGCAATACCCATTGCGATGTGCAAATACCCAAATGGAGATCGATTCGCAAAATCTAAGTGAAAGAGTGGAGAAACAAATATCGCACTAGTAAAATAAATATTTTTGAATGATTTCATTCTTTTTTATTTTTCACATTTACAAATTGTTATATTTCATTTTTAGTGTTATATATTTGTTTGCAATGTACGCTTAGTATATTATTATATTGTCTAGGTTTACATGTAAGAATAATAGTAAACACAAAAATAATAGTTCATTAAGTTTCAATTTTTCACTCCAAAAAATGTCTATAGGGGATCTAAATCTAAGATGGGGATACATAATTTTATATGCTGCACGCGGAGTTACGATGCACTACCAAAGTGGCCCGCAAGATCATTTGGATTGGCCACCCTGACGTAGGTGAAAACGGATTTTAAAAGCATCTGTTGCTCTGTAAGTAGGAAATGTGTAGTGAAATTTCGAGACATGTTTTAGATGATGAGTATGCGACATCATTTATCTGAAGTGTTACAATCGTAAGACCTTCGATGAATAGAAGTGGGTTTGAGCCAATAAGGTATAGCAATATGTGAGTACTTCTGTAATTCATAGAATTTGAATATATTTCTAAGAATAGAAGCAGCTTCTTAATGGTACAGTCTAGGGAGACTTCATTGAGTTAAGTGTGTAACTCTCCCACCAAGCTACCGAATTTCAAAGGTTAATTGGGCAACAAATGTCAAGTGAAGTTCAAGTTATTGGAAGTCTGTACTCTTTACCGATAAGTCCAGATTTTATTTGCAAAGAGGAGATCGTTAGATATTATATAAATTTTATAAATATAAGCATTACGGTACCAGTGCGAAACTTTGATTTTGAATTGTTTTAATCCAAATTTGTGATTTATATAAATTTAAAATCTTTGGAAACATGGTTATTTAAAAGGGTTCTGACAAATTTTGAGATAAAATTTTTAAGTATTACAGTTAAGTATAATTTTAGTAGTATCGGATGAGTACATACAGTGGAAAAGTTTTGAGCACGTAATAATGATTTAAGGAAACTATTAATAAATTCAGGTATTAGATATGTTTTACGAAAGAGGTTTTGTTGCAAAAGATTACAAAAAATGTTCCCTTCTTTAAAAATATAAGTTTCGTAATGCTAAATTAAGAAATTTTCGAACGCATTCTAACTTTGCAGAAATAGCAAATTTATATGTTATAGATTGCATAATTTTTCACGGGCTGTATATAAATATAATCTCACACTATAGGTTTGTATTTAGTACACAAGACGTTTGGAAATTATTGGTCGGCAGTTGTGAGGCTAGGTGTAGCTAGAGGATAGGTGTGCCTCTGCCAATCAAGACGTAGTTCAGATATTTTCGAACATACAGGTAGAAATTGAGGTCAAATTGAGCTGAATCTCATGCGTTGTTGAAGAAATGCAGTTAAAAATTATAAGACATACCTCAAGAATATAATTAAAGACTAGAACAATAATGGCTTGTATTGGTCGATTCATATTTAGCCCAACAACGCACTGTAGCATGAATACACGAAACCTCCGTATTATGTTCCTCCATAAGTATAATCTATTTGCTTGGTATTCTTCACCTACCTTTGGCGTCTGTTAGAATGTTTTCGAAACAGAAACATATATGACTGTTATCTAATTCAAGGCAAGTCTCAAAAGCCACAGAATACTATCTAGAGATGAAATTAAGTTTGCAAGTGGCCATGATCATTTCCAAAATATTTCAAAAGATTCAACCTCTCAGAAGATGATTTCTTACTTCATCTTAAAATTACTTCTCCACTTTTTTTATATTCATGGGCACAGAAACGTAATTTACAACCCATGGACCAAATGGAAAAATCATCAAATTAATGAACTTTATAAAAGAAAATGAACATTTAATCATCCTCGGAAACCATTATCTCTGAAATGCAAATCGAATTCTCTGCACCCGTTCTATCACCCTGAACAAAAGTATTTCATTCTTCATAAAATGAAAGCCATCATAAAATTTTTTTATCCCATGCCATACGTTTTTTACATATTTATACCATAATTTATTCCTTCCGCATTGTATAATCTCGTTTTACTTGTGATTATGTTAGTTACATAGTTTCATGTTAATTACACAGTTAATGTTATGTTAGTTACTACAGAATATTTTGTTTTTATATTACAATTCATTATGCTCATGTACAGGGTGAGGTGATTATAATTAAAATTCCACATTCAAGATGCTGTAAAAAAGAACCACTCATTACATTGAATTCAACTTTGAACTGAAGATAATTGATGAAAGAGGAAACGGTGTGGTATCAAAAACTTTTTAAAAAACAATTCCGCGAATTTTCCCCATCTAATTTGGTATGACCTTGCCGTGATGAATGGGCTTTCCACTCACAGTCACAACTATTGAATGACTTACAAGCCAATTTTTTTCCTTCAAAAACCGAAATAATCAACACTTTGAACACTACAATTAGATAATGTGCAACTCATGCAAAATACGATGTAATTCCGATTCAAAATATCACTGGCAGCAGAATTCACTTTCTTTATGCCGCTTACAGCGTCACCTAGTAATACATTTTGGAACATTTTTGATGCCTTACAATTTCCCCATTCTTCAGGTATCTTCAGTTCAAATTTGAATTCATTGTAATGAGTGGTTCTTTTTTACAGCATTTTGAAAGTGGGACTTTAATTATAATCACCCTGCATTTCTGTAATTGTAAATTATTATTTTCTATTCGGTTTCGACTCCAACTTTTTAACTGGGGAGGAGCTGCATAAGGGTTGAAGGTACATCTGAATTATTTCTTGAGTTTATAGTTGATGATTTGATGTATCCAATAAAAAAAAAAAGTTTTACTTAGAAAAATTTTTTTTTGAAATTGATTTACTGTCTCTGTGGAAAAATTATTGAAACTTTTTAATATCTAAATTAAATATCTGATTCGTTTAACATGCTTCAGTGAAGAAATTTTTCAATAAATTGAGATTGCTAAAATTTTCTTACCTTGTAATCATGCAAGTGCATATGTTGTTTTTCTGCACAAAACAAGATTGATTTCACATCGCCAGAAAGCAGCAGTTTATTGCATACTTCATCTGCAGTTAAATTATTGATATCTATATGGCGAGTCTCCTAGTTCCTGAAAAAAATAATGAAGAATGGTTAATATTTGCAAGTAAAAAAAAAAGTTTATCAAAAAACTTTAATTAATTAAGATAAGCTGATTACATCAAATACTTTTGACTGCATAAAAAGTTTATTGATTTCAACCGTTTAATTTGATAGCCATCAAGTAATAGTGTCGATAAATTTGTAGATAAAAAAATTAACTGTCATGTTTTCATGTCCGAAAATTGAGGCTTTGACATTTTTAATTGAGACTTTGTCACAAAAGTCGATGTTCAAAAAAAAAAAAAAAAACATAATGTTATAGATTAGGAACAAATGAGTAACTTTCAATTCTTGATTTTGCCATTTTTTTCGAAATTTAAAACTTTTTATTATGTAGAAATTGCTAACTCATAAAATATTAAAATTTTGTTATAAATTTTATAAAAAAAAAGTAATTTTAAAATTTTAAGAAGGTATTTTATTTTCTTTATTTATTCAATACAGTTTAGAGAAGATTTTATATTTAAGCTATATTTAAAAGAATACATAACTACAGAATGTCAATAATATATATATATATATATATATATATATATATATATATATATATATATATATATATATTATCATATTTAAAGCTATATATAACATATACACTATTTAGAAAAGTCGTTCATACAGCTGACACACGCTCAATAATAGGTATCACGTGTATGTGGAGTCGACTAGAGTTGTTTTTGTAAAGATGCCGCCACGCGAAGAGTTGTCTGAGTTCGAGAAAGGTGTGTTGGTTGGATTGCATCTTGCCAAGGTGTCAATTTATCCCGTCTCCGTAACTGCTCAAAATCAACTGTAGCACGTGTTGTGCGTTACTTATTCAGAACAAACCCCGAAATACAGTTCTCACCAGCAGGGACCGGCGGGTGCTCGGCAGATTCTGAAGTAACGGTCAAACATCCATGGATAACATCGCTAATGAGTTTAGACAAGCCACAGGTGTGGCCGTTTCGACCAAGATTCTTCGTATCGAGGCCCATAAGTTATTACATTGGACGTTCGACGGCCCATAAGCCTTTGATTACGAAAACCAACAAGAAAGCGCGCCTTCGATGGGGCAAAGACCACCGTACTTGAACTCTGGAGGACTGGAAAACATCCTTTGAGTGACGAGTCACAATTTACCCTTTTCCGTTCCGATGGACGTGTTTGAGTATGGCATTTACCAGGAGAACGCCTTTTGCCCGAGTGTGTGTCGTCCCAACTGTAAAGTGGTGGAGGAGGATTGATGGTATGGGCCTGTTTCTCCTGGTATGGGGCTGGCCCACTGGTGAAGGTTGATGGTGCGATGAATGCCGATAGATACTGTGCTATACGGTATGGATGATTGCTGGTATCAAGACGACAACGCAACATGCCATGTTGCAAGGAGGACTCTTATGAACAACAACGTTAAACGCATGGAGTATGATATTGAACATCTCTGGGACTACCGTCGGTTGAGGGCCTGCACCCCACTCCCCAAAACAAGCCTGAACTATAGAATAAACATTTGGAGGTAAATTCCTCTTGCCACTATGGCTAATTTAGTGGAAAGCATGCCCAGATTGCAGCTGTGACAGAAGGAGGCCCTACCTCCTAATAATTTTAATAAATATGGGTTTATGTCGTTATAGTGCCGTGTCTCGTCACTTTCTTCCACATAATGTATATTTGATATATGAACATATATTTGAACTCTGTATATATTAACTCATAATGTAATTAAATAAAAATAAAATAAAAATCTAAAAATCATTAAAAATAATTGCTGTTAGATATAGTGTCTTACAAAATAAAGATTGTTAAAAAGAATTTCACAAAACGATATAGATTAAACTTATGTGCATGTTATATATTATGTACATGTCATATATTGTTATAGATTAATGTTTATTATAGAACAAATGCTAAATATATAATAGGAACAATTTCAATTAATTAATTTTAAAACTTCCAAAATGTAAAACTTCTATTTTGTAGAAATTTACGTGGTATTTAATAATAAATTAAATTAAAATAAATAAATTAATATACATATTATACATTTTAATATTTTATTGTACATACTACATTACAAATATTACACATCGTTACATTATAAATTAAAAATTTACAAAACTTTTTAAATTTAAATGATCTAATGAAAAATATTATATTAATTTATAATTTCTGAATAAGACCGAATCAGTCACCACTTAATTAATTAGTATGTAATTAAATGAGTTGTCCGTTAAAAATCCAGGTTGGAAATTTAAATATTTGTAAAAGTCAATATACTATTATAACGCCATCTATTGAACAGCAAATGTTGTTTTTAATGAATTTCAAATAAGCTCAGAAATTTCGAAGGTTAGAAAATTCAACATCTATTTTCCAAAATAACTCGTAAGTGTCAGCTTTCAGTATGATAAACTACCACATGAAACGTGCTTCAAAGCCTAAAATTTAAGTATGGATTATGGTATGGATGCTGACATTAAATTTGGAGAGTAGACTAATAGTGATAGTCTATTTTAAGATTATGGAAGTTGAGTACCCATATTGGGATAATAATCAATAATGAATTTCAAAAGAGAAAAACACATGAATGTTGATATTTATTTTAAAATATTGACCAATTTAAAATTATTTCAAATAAATCTTTAGTGCAAATTCATTTATTCATGCAAGTATGCAAGTTTATATATAAATTTTAAAACTACCATTATAATTAAGAATATTTTCTAAATTAAGTTAAGAACGTTGAAGGATTCTGAGAAAGCTATTAGTTCATATTGTTACTTGGAATCAATAAAAGAAAAGTTATTTTTGTCACTGCCATATACTAAAAAAATTAATTCTAGTTACAATTAATATTATTATTGACATTTTCAAGATACATATTTTTAACAGCCTAAATTGTAGAAAATTCGTTTGTTCAAATTGTTTTCATTCATTATTTCCTTAATGATAATTAATTACATCATTTATTTTTCGATTACACTAAAATCTTACTAATATACATTTCTACATAATCTTTTCGTTTCTAAAATATTATAACGGTTTATAACTCGATAATTATAACTCGAGTGAAATATTCAGGAAAATTCGTTTTTATAAAATACGTAATGAATATGTACTGATGATATATGGTTTTAATGGCATGAAAGGATGACATGAAATGACATTATGTTTGACATAAATCATATACATTATGTTTGACATAAATCATATATTTGACATATATCATTATATACAATCAATAAATAATTAAATATTTTATAAGAACGAATTTTATTTGTAATAAATATCTGTAAAAGTTGTAGAAATCGCTAATTATATGATTTATTTTTATACTAAACTGTTTCTATTTTTTTTTATCTAAGACTAAAATCGTATTGAAATTCATTTATATTGAGAATTTCTTGTTTCTGTATAAATTTCCCTTATTATAACCGAATTACAACCACAAAACAATACTAATGTGAGCACGAAATTGTGTTAAAAAGCTTCCCTTGTGTCCAATATGACAAGAAAAGGCAATATATCGATATTAAAACCATTTACTATCAATAGATATCCATTATATATTTCATAAAACTTATTTTCTGTTGTAAATGTCATCCCAAATTGCGGGAAATTCAATTCAATCATTAGTTATAGGATTATTTTCCGATTAAATTCTTTTTTTTCAAGAAAACTAAAAATCTTACTGAAATGTATTTATGTCGAGAATTTATTGTTTCTCTATAAATTTTCAATACTATAACTGTTTTACAATTAGAAAACAATGTTAATGAAAGCACAAAAATATGTTACAGGCTTCCTTCAGTCAAATATGGCAAGAAAAACAATGTATTCGATATTAAAACCATATACCATCAGTGGATAACTATTATATGTATCATAAAAACGAATTTTCTGTTGTAAATGCCAACTCAAATTGTGGGGAATTCATTTCAATCGCTAATTATATGATTGATTTTTACTTTTTTTAACTGTTTCTATTTTTCTATAAAACTAAAATCTTACTGAAATTTATTTACATTCAGAATTTATTGTTTCTATATCAGGTTTCGTTAATATAACAGTATTATAACAACAAAACAATAATTAATATGAACACAAAAATGTGTTTCAAACCTCGCTTGAGTCAAATATGGCAGGAAAAGACAATACATTCGATATTAAAATCATATATCGTAAGTAGATATCCATTATATATTTCATAAAAAGGAAATTTATGCTGTAAATGCGGGAAATTCAATTGCGGAAAATTGCGGGAAATTCAATTCAATCATGTTGGTACTAATCCAACCTGGTGCAGAAAAGCTTACACGATGTTCAAAAGAGCCCGTCGCAGGCTACTGGCCCATGGCTAAATGTAATATGCAGTTTCCTTTTAGCGAGGAAATACGACGGCTAAAGACTGATTAATCTTCAAGACAACTCACACTACTGCTACTACATCACACCACATCACTGTGCCTAGAACTCAGTTGCCCCTTTACAACTTTGGAATGATGTGAATGAGAAGAAATCTGATTGGGCTCTGTGACGCTCTACGGTCATGTGAGACTGCAACCTACGCCTTAAAGTGGATTCCGAAGCACTAAAGACATTCATGGCATTGCCGGGATTCGAACCAGAAACCTCTGGTACCAAGGGACAGACCACTAGCTACTCGGCCATCAGGCTCCCAGATTATATTAGACAGGGACCACGGTTTAAAGTGGATTCTGAACCACTACAAACATTCATGGAACCGAACGCCAGACACTCGGCCATTCAGGCCCAATTCAATCTTTAATTATATGTTTATTTTTTCGATTAAATTATTACTTTTTTTCTATTAAACTAAAATCTTACTAAAATTCAGATTTGTTTTTACTTCTCTTTCAATTTTCATTTCTAGAAAATTATAATAATTTTAGAATAACAATATAATGTTGATGTGAATACAAAAACGTATTAGAAGCAGAATTAAAGTGAAGTATACAAGAAAAAAATGTATGGTATGTAAAAACAATATGTTCGACATTAAACAGTTACATTTGGGAGATATCAGCAGTAAATATCCATTACATTCTAAATGATAAAATGATCAAAAACTTAAAAGCTTCTAAAAACACATTTGTATAAAATAAAAATGTAAGATAGAATAAAAGAAATGCTGTATGTTTAGCACAGAAAAAAACTCGTCCTAATGTTAAAAACAAGCACATTGAAAGTTTCCTCTAACATTACCAGCGAATTAAAAAAAACTACTTTCGAAAAAGATATTTATTTAAATTTTCTTTTAAGGCGAGAAGAATAAATACCACCTTTTTTTGAAAAATCTCCTTACCTCGGTGTATTTTGTTTCTTATTTTTCATTCATTATTTAAAACCTTATGTATCCTTTTTTCTTTCTTGGATGTTCGAATAAATCAAATCAAACGCCCCCCAAAAATATATTCATTTTAATTTGTTGGATGGTCTCAAGGTTTGCAGGTTGAAGTTGTAGTGTTTTTTTTTTTTTTTTTTCATTACTTTTTTTTTTTTTTTTTTTTTTTTTTTTTTGTATCGAATCTTGTTAAACAGGTTCAAAATAAAATTTTGCAGGATATTAATTGTTTATTAAATTATAAAAAGAATGAAATAATTATGCAAATAAAATTTAAAAAAATAAAATTAATTTTTAAATTACATTTTTTAATTGATTAAAATTTCATTTAATTTTAATTTAAATTTTATTTAAATTTTTTTAATTAAAAATTTGAATTAATTAAATTTCATTGTAATGCTATTTTTAAATTTTATTCAAACTTTTTAATTAAATTTTTTAATTTTAATGTTCATTTTATTTAAAAGTTTAAATTAAATTTTTAATTTTAAAATTTAAAAGTTTAAATTAATTCTTTAATTATTATATTTTTAATTAATATATTTATAAAGTTTTCATTTTTGTAATGTAATTATCTATTTTTAAATGTTTTGAAGTTGACATTTAAATCAAATCAAAAAAACGGAATAAAAATTGGGCAAAATTTAAATCATTAAATTATTATTAAAATAAATATTAATCTTTTTTAATGAAAACATTTCTTAAAAATCTAATAAGCATATTTTTAAAAATATAATTTAAAATATCAAAATATTATTTTATTTAAAAGTTTAAATTAAATTTTTATTAATTCAATTTTAAATTTTATTTAAAAGTTTAAATTAATACTTCAATTATAATATTTTTTTAATTAATATTTTATAAAAGTTTTAATAGCACAAATAAAATTTTAATACTTGCACAAATATACAAAACATGTAATTATCATAGGTATATAATGAGCAAATAATATAAAACCTAATGTGCATTTTCTTAACGTACTGTTTTGAAGTTGACATTTAAATCATTAACTCCAAATAAATAAAAAAGCGGAATAAAAATTGGGCAAAATATTAAATCACGTTAAATTATTATTAAAATAAATATTCGCCCATCTTTCACTAATGGAAAACATTTCTTAAAAATTTAATAAGCATATTTTTTAAATATAATTTCGTAAGCAGTTAATTACTAGTAAAAGTTGTCTAAATTTTACAATGATTATATTTAATAAATTAAATTTATACAAAAGCTAGTTGCAGTTAATACCTTGAAATATTACCTAATGAATCAATTAATACCTTTTAAGCATTTATATTAATAATGGAGTATTTGTATTTGACAATAAGAAAGAATTCATAAATTTAATATTTAAAGAAATAATGTATTTGATTCATTTAAAGGTATGCTTTCATGAAATGAATTGATTTTCAAACTATGTCATTATTTCTCATTTCAACAAGGTCTATTAACCACAGTAACTCATATATTGAGCTGTGTATCTTTCGTTGTCGGCAATTACAATATGAAAACATTGCCTCGCATCAGCCCTGTTTAACATCCTTTGCACCTCATATACATAACAATATCTTTTCTTCTTGATACTGGAAATCATATAGAACTCATTACATTCTTTCTGTACCTTTTAAAGATTATTAAAAGGAGATTAAAAAGAGCCCTGTAAACAATTTTTATCACATTTGCTCAACAATACTTTTTTAACCAACATTGAGATGGTAAATTTTTTTAATTAGTCGATACTTTATAGAATGTATGTCATTAATAAAATATTAATTTTTGGATTATCGATTCAGAAGTGACAATTAAAAATGTTTTTTTTTTCCAACTTTTACAATGTTTACTAAGCCATTCTTACTTGTTGGACATCTTCCCAGTGAGTCTTTATAAGTTCACTGTATTGAGTTTTTCATATTGCCACCGATATTGATAATAAATACCAACATGGGTTACTTCTAATAGAAGATACTTCTATTATTTACTTAAACCTTCACATTGTCGATCGCATTTAAGTCCATTAAGTTGTAAACATCTAGGTCTTTTTCTTTCTTTGCTACTGGAAATCATCCAACTTGTTGTTTCTTTTCCTGGCAAGAATTATAATTGCATGGGAGGCGGAGATAAAATCAGCTGAAGATCTTAAGCATGGGACATTTTACCATTTTGAGGCACTAACTATAGTTTTATAAAAAAATGCAAATACATTTCAGTGCAACCAGTACTATATAAGACCAATTTTTAATAAGACACTAGAAAAATTATTTCAATAACACTCTATTGATTAAAAACATAACCAGCTGTCATTTCAAGCAAACAGTTGGCTACTTTATGAGGTTTTGTTTGGTGTCGCTCTACGGTTAATTTGCTCACACTTTGGGCTAATTAGACAGGATCCTACAGTTTAAAAAGGATTTCGAACCACTCACAAACATCCATGCCACTGCCAGTGGAACCAAAGGCCAGAGCGCTAGTCGATTGTTCATAATTGGTCGCTGTTTTAAATTGAGAATATAGCTTTGATTATCACTTCATTGTTTCATGATGAAGTAACTATTTTAATCACAATCCAATAAATTGATGTGGCCAATCCAATAACTTGATGTGAACAATCCAATAACTTGAGATCCACGCGTACCTTTTGAACCAATCAATTGTTTTTGGTTTATTTTCAAATTCCAAATTAGTTTTTCCAGTTTAGAGGCTTAACTGCTTGAACCTCTGTACTAGACAAATTAAATAAGATAACCCCAGCCTCCATAAATGCAATATTGAAACACAAATAACTGAAATTCTAATATAGTTCACATATTTTTCGAAGTTATTTATGAATAAAAGGATCATATTGGAAAAATTCTTTTAATTATGTCTCTTATATGAGATGATGGGAAATAATGAAGGATTCAGAAATAAGTGACTGGGGACCGGAGACTCGGAAGATCTTCAGCACGGACCATTTTCTGAGATGTTATATTTTTATTAAAATTTTTAAAAAGTTCCAAATATATTTTAATCTTTAACGGAAAAAATTATGGGCACTTTTATTTAACATCCTAGAAAAATAATTCCAAATAATATTCAAGTAACATAATATTCATTTGAAAAAAAAACATTTGTCATTCCAGACAAACAATTAATGGACCACATCAGGAGGAGAACATAGCTTCGATTGTTCTTTGATTATGACAGCAATTTGAAATGGGCATTTTCATTCCTTCTGAATCGTTTATTTTTGTGTTTTGAAATGAGTTCTCCTACCTTGTTCTCCTTAACTTGCTGGCCACAAAGACCTATGTGGCAAAAGAAAAGAAAGCGCGGCACCAGCAAAAATAACCGAAATTCATGGCGTAGTTCACAATTTTTTTTTCGAAGTTACTTATGAAACGTATTTTGAAAGTGTCATTTTCCCTCTTTTTCAACCATATCTCTTACACATATGATTCACATACACAAGGGCGTCTCCGTCGCATATGGGGCTTAAAACATTACTCCCACACATCAACTCATTGAAGTCTCTTGGCCCTGCTTATACATTGTTATTTTTGCTACTGGAAATCATCCAACTTGTTACTCTATACAGAAACGAATTGAAATGAGAGGGTTGAGAAATAAGAGGCACTAAAGACCTTCAGCACGGATCATTTTTCTATTTTTAATCAACAATTTGTTTTATTAAAATTTTTAAAACGTATCAAATATATTTAATTAATCTTTACTGGAAAAATAGACAAGTTTTAATTAATCCGCTAGAAAAATAATTGCGAATATCGATAATATCGATTTGAGATAAAAGGAATGTCATATCAGACAAACAATTAATTTGACCAGATCAGAAGCACACTGCTTTGATTGTTCCTTGGCTTAAAGCCCTGCAGTGGCTTCTGGATCCTTTATTTTTAGTTCATTTTTAAGTTCTAAAATGAATTCTCCTACTTCGGAATCTTAACTTGCTGACCATTATGACATATCAGACAGAAAAATAATAAAATAAAGCACACCACCAGCACAAATAACTAAAATTCATGATGAAGTTCACAAATGTTTTTGAAGTTATTAATGCCCGAAAAGAATCACACTGAAAAAGAGGGGTTTTAACCATACCTCTACCTCATATGATTCACAAGGGCCTCTCCTTTGCTTATGAAACTTAAAATATTTTGCCCAGCACATCAACTCATTAAAGTCTTTTGGCCTTGCTTATATATTGTTATCTTTGCTACTGGAAATCGTCCAACTTGTTACTCTCACTCAGAAACGAATTGAAATGAGAGGGTTTAGAAATAAGAGACACTGAAACTCTTCAAGCACTGACCATCTTACCATTTCTAAACAATGTTGTTTTTCTAAATTTTAAAAACGTGTCAAAAATATTTAAATAATCTTTACCGTGAAAATTAGACCAGTTTTATTTAATATGCTAGAAAAATAATTCCAAGAAACATCCAAGTAACATAATATTGAGTTGAGAAAAAAAAAAATTGTCATTTCAGATAAATTAATTGAACAAATCAGAAGGAGAACACTGCTTCGATTGTTCCTTGTTTTCGACAGCAGTTTAGAGTGGGCAATACAGTTACTTCTGAATCATTTATATTTGGGTTTTGAAATGAATTCTCCTAGTTCTGACGCTTAAATTGTTGACCACGAAAACATATCTGGCAGAAAAATAGCACACCACCAGAACACCAACCCGAAATTCATGACGCAGTTCACAAATTTTTTCGAAGTTATTTATGAAACATATTTCAAAAGTGTCATTTCCCTTCTTTAACCATGTCTCTTACACATATAATTCACATACGCAGCGGTGTCTCCTTCATGGATGGCACTTTAAAACATGAGAGCATTACCCCCACATCAACCCATTAAAGTCTCTCGCCCTTTTGCTCATACATACCAAGGCCTTCTCTTCTTTTTGCTACTGGAAATCATCCAACTTGTTACTCTCTTTCCGGACACGAGTTGTGATTGAAGGAAGGGGAAGGGCAAAAAAAAAAAAAAGCAAGAGAAGCCCGGGGTCTTAAACATGATTTATAGTGACAGCGATGAACATTTTATAGGAGGCCACGATTTATGCTGAGAAGAGGGAAGAAAATGCCTGCTGCTGCCCTAAGTAACGTCGACTCTTAAACATCTCCGTTTAATGGGCTGTATCGGCAAACATAACCCCTCCATCTTAGCGCATTTAACATTTTGCTGTTATAATATCTTTTGTGATTAATGATGATATATCCTTTTACGAGGTATGGAGGTTTTCTCGCTTAATTTTCTTTTGGTGTTGGTTTGTTTTCGTTAGCTGTGCCTTGTTTTGCTGCTGCATTTCCATGTAATGAGGAACTTTTTTTCTTACCGTGGTGGAAAACTAAACTCGGAATTTTTCGATAAAGAACTTCCGAAAAATGCTTCTTCAAGTTCTGTTAATTAAAAATGGGGGTTCTAAAGATATTTTATAAAGGACTTAGCAATTGCCGTTTGTTTTATTGTTGGATAAACATGAAATCATAACATATCACGATGTAAAGCATGAAATGAAAATTTCATATGAATATGTTTTTAAAAATTATGTTTAAAGTAATTTGCCTTTTATTGTGGAGAAAAAATTTTATTGCTGTAGAAAGATATATTGAAGAAAAAAAAAAATATTGGAGAAAATTATTGAATTATTAAATTAAAAAAAATATTGAAGAAAGTTATATATTTATAATATCGAAGAAAATTATGAATATATAATAAGAAAATTATGAAATATATAAATATATTGAAAAAAAATTATGTTATATATACATTGAAGAAATATTGAAAAAATTAAAGAAAATTATGAAATTTGGTTACATATGTACATTCACATATGTACATTTTACATTGCAACTACAAACAAATTTCTAAAGTATTTATAAATGAAAAACAATTTTAAAATGTCAAACATAGAAATTGTTGTTTTCCAATGAATTAGTAATGAAAGATTTGATGATGCAGATTCTCATATGTCCTTCATCAAAATGACTTATAGTTTAAATTTACATGCGTAATTCTGAAAACATTTTGTAAAAATTTTATCATTTTATTTAATAAGGATGAAACCTTTTTAACTGAGTAACTACTAAATTATTTCCTATTACTTTTTAATATAATATTTTCTACTAAATGAACATAAAGATATGTTTTTTTTTTGAGTAATATGATAAATTAAAATAAAAACAAATAAATAATAATAATAATAAAATGGAAATAAATTAACAATTACACTTTTTTAATATTAATGATTATTTATGGGAAAATTAAAAATATGACGTATCGAAAATTCACAATGTCATAAATAACTATTATGTTGAGAAAGTAATTTATATGTACAGTATTATTTCTAGCAATTGCTTGTCTTGCATTAATCTTTACAGCATCTAATCTTAAATTCTGATTAAAAATTAGTTTTACAAATGGTTTAAGAAAAAAAGTACTCACTTTCTGGAGTAGTTCTATTAGAACGCTTTCTCAGGCAGCATATAAATAGAATGCAACACAGGAGGAGCAAAGCTACAACTCCAATTACAGCTGGAATCCACCATGATTTCAAAGAATGAAATCGACCATGCTTATCTTTAGGAGACAATGAAGGTGTTGCCACATCCGGTATCACACCTGAAAAAAATGGAATAATCAGTTGTAATTAAAATATTTCTTTATATATAATAAAAAGCTTACAAAGAAAAAAAAAAAGAATCATATCTGTAACATAGTTAACTTTAATCAGGTGAACCACATAGGTTTGCTACAAAACGCCCATAAATCGGCACTGTTGACACCACCAGGATTTAAAAATTTCTTTTACCTTCACCTTTAGATACTTCCTTCACTAGGATAAAATATTTCTTGTTCTTTTTTGTTCATACTTCCACCACCTTTTCCTTGAACCAGTCTAAGGACTCATTGAAAGTATTCTGTTACGCTTTGCTTGTATAGTTTTGAACTTAGCACCCCCTAGTTGAGAAACCCAACTATTTTTGAGTGGACAGCACCAGGATTTAGATACTTCCTTCACCTTTAGATACTTCCTTCACCAGGATTAGATACTTCCTATTCATTTTTTTTATTCATACTTCGACCACCTTTTCCTTGAACCAGTCTAAGGACTCATTGAAAGTATTCTGTTACGCTTTGCTTGTATAGTTTTGAACTTAGCAGCCCTAGTTGAGAAACCCAACTATTTTTGAGTGGACAGCACCAGGACCTTTAGATACTTCCTTCACCAGGATTAGATACTTCCTATTCATTTTTATTCATACTTCGACCACCTTTTCCTTGAACCAGTCTAAGGACTCATTGAAAGTATTCTGTTACGCTTTGCTTGTATAGTTTTGAACTTAGCAGCCCTAGTTGAGAAACCCAACTATTTTTGAGTGGACAGCACCAGGATTTAGATACTTCCTACACCTTTAGATACTTCCTTCACCAGGATTAGATACTTCCTGTTCATTTTTATTCATACTTCGATCACCTTTTCCTTGAACCAGTCTAAGGACTCATTGAAAGTATTCTGTTACGCTTTGCTTGTATAGTTTTGAACTTAGCAGCCCTAGTTGAGAAACCCAGCTAATTTTGAGTGAACACCACTAGTATCCTTTACTTTCACCTTTAGATACTTCCTGTTCTTTTTGATTCATACTTACACCACCCTTTCCTTAAAATAGCATAAGGACTCATTGAAAACATTCAATTACGCATCGCTTCTGGAGTTTTCAAACTTAGCACCCCTAGGTCAGAAACCCAACTATTAGGTTACTTCGATACACGAAGAGAAAATATAAAGAAATGTATTTTTGATTTGCATCGCTAAATGTAATTTTCTGAATTTAGGCATAGCTTTCATTTTTTTAATTTCGTAATGCATTTATGCTTAATGAGTAGTCATATTTTTAATTATAAAAGTTATTATAAGTCTTAAAATTTCATATGTAGGCATACCTTACATTTTTTTTTCATAACTTCTTTAAATTTGTTATTGTGTTTTTAAACACATTTTAACTTAATGTGTTCATAATTATGGGCATTCAATTATATATGTCTCTCATAAAACAGTGAATTTTAATTTGTCATTCAGTCGAGCTTTATGTCTGACTATATATTTCATGAAATGTACTTAAGTACACATATTGGTTGCATGAATATTATAAGCATGCAAACAATCACAAATTAATGAACAGCATTACATTACATATTTCACATTACAGGAGTTCCAAACGGCTAGACTGAACCAAACATAGAATACCGATAAATGCAGAATAATGGTACATAACAGAACTTGCATCATAATTTGGAGCCTCAAGTGCATCTATACTTCAGTTATTAGCAGTGGTATATGATTGGAATTAAACAAGATTTGTACTGTAGTTAAAGATTGATTCGGCGATAGGAGTTTCCCATGATTTACAGCCCTCATATGGATACTAACAGTTTCGAATTTACCATCCCTAGTGAATTATTTGCTTATTTATATCCATTGAGTAGTTAAATATTCTACAAAAATGTTGCAGTCAAGTTATGTATATTGCAGAGATCCAACGCTTTGATATTAAGACATTGCCTCAAATAGCATCTCTGATGTAAGATAACGTGGGTGTATTTTAGGTTCATTGAGAGGATTGTTATGTTTCCATGTTATATAGTTATCAAATGTTATTAGAATTGCTATCCAAATCAGTGATTATAAATTATTAGTTAGTCAAAGCGATTACGAAGAAAGTTAATAATTAATTTAAAGATTTTTGTCATGTAATGTTTATCTATTAATATGTATTTCAATGACCATATAACCACTTTTAAATTTAATTAGTATTTTAAGACAATTTGTTTTGTAAAGTTTGTAACGTAGTAATATTCTTTAAATTGCTTTTAATTTTAAAATTAATTTTAATTACTTTCTATTTTAAATATTAAAGTGCTTTCGATTTTAAAAACTAGTTTTAATTGCTTTCGATTTTAAAAATAGTTTTAATTTCTTTCGATTTTAAAAATTAAACAGCTTTCGATTTTATATAGTAGTTTTAATTGCTTTCTTTTTTTAAATCGAAAATCGATGTCTTTATTTCTGTACAAAATAACTTAAATAAAATTATACAACAAAATTAATTGCATTTTTTTAAAAATGAAATTTCTCGATTATTAATGAGGTGGAATTCTGATTAATACATAACATTTAACAATAAGGCTTTTCTTTTTTTTTTTTTAATTCTGAGATCAATTTATTTCTGAATAATTTAATTCTTAGTTCAAAAAAAAAAAAAGAATGAATTAGATTTAATCCGAACTCTGGAAAAAATAAATTTAATTCAGAAAAAGGATTAAATTTAATTCTGAACTTATATTCTGTATACATGTGTCCTTAAGACACGTACTTATGTACTTAATATGCATGTTCATATGTAAAATGTTTACCTTTTAAATTACTTTACTATGTGCTTATAAGTAAGTATTCTGACCATATATTAAATGTATTTCAAATAAACCTGAACAAATAGGTGTTTATTTAATTTTTTTTCTGTGGTAAAATAACTTCGTACATATAATAAACAATTTTCAAACACTAATTTCTAAAAATATTTTCACTGTATTTATCATTATATAATTACAGTTTGAATTAAACACTTCACACAATAGGAAATCAGTGGGAATACTCATATTTTTATAACTATTCTAATTCCATCTATTCAATCTCTAATGTAAGAGTGTAATTTCAACGGAAAGTCATAACTGAAAGCCAAATACTACTTGAGTGAAATATGACGTAACATCAGGGAATTGCATGTAAATTACTGAAAACGCGCTAATTTGTCTGGTGAAAATATTGAAATTTTAATTACCAGTCTAGCCGTATGAGAATTAAGCAGATGGTTATTCATAATAATTTTTAGCGTAAATGATTCTACGATTTCAACAATTTGGATTTATAGAATACCTACATAAATCTTTATGTATTTGTATAATATTTACTAAAACACTAATTAAAATTTTATTACAGGAAAAAGGAAATATTTCTTTAATTTGTATTGAAAATGAAAAGAATCAATACTGTTTTGTTATCCAAAACTATTTGAAAAGACATTTGTTTGTTAGATATATATATTTTTAATAAAAGGTATTTTCTTAGCTTGTATGATACTACGAAAATCAAATATTAATAGATTAAAATTCTGATAAAGAGGGAAACAGATATGTCAAAAATGAATTTATTTACCATTATGATAACATTTTATATTAAAAAAATTTAGTATCAATCAAAACATCAAAACGAAAGGAGAAATCCAGAAATCGAATTAAAAATATTTTTTACAAAAAAGCTTCAAATATTATTAAATTAATAAACAAATATTGAATTTATTGAAATTTGACCATAAATACGATTGATTTTTTTACTAATGTTACTCAATGCTTGAGGTAAATGGATGATCCATTAATAAAATAACATATATTTTTTTTTTATCGATGTGGTAATGTATTCTCTTATTGTAGATTAATACGGAGATCCTTGGCCGCGTAGCTCCTTCCTTGTAAAAGGTTGAAACATAGCGGTGGTCTCATGCCCTTTGAGTTAATAAGCAAAATAGATAATTAAATGCCCTTTTTTTAAAAAAAGAATTATTTATTTAATAAAATTATAAAATGAAAAAATTTTCCAAAAATGTAGATGTTGATGAAATCAGTTGCATGTAATAAAACAGAATGAGCAAAGGTCAAATTAGGAGAAAAAAATAGCTTAGGAGAAAAGCGCTTTTTTTCATCTAGGCAGTTGTAAGGAATTAATTAAAAATATTTAGAACAGTGCGAGGTCTTTTGCTATGTTTGCGGGAGGAAATATCATAATTGTAATTTTGTAGAATATTTAATACAGGGTTATTGATGTTTCGCATATCATTACAGAATTTAGTAGAAATTTTGTGAACAAATTGTCTTAAACTTGGAATCGAGAGAGCTCGTCTAATATCGTCATTACGAAAGTACCAAGGTGAATTCGTTAACATTCTGAGAGTTTTGTTCTCAAGCCTTTGAATAATTTCAAAATTTGTACGAGCAACAGAACCCCAAACTGGGCTTGCATAAGCTAATACTGGACGAAGATAAGAGATATATTAGAATTTTGAGATTAAGAGGTAAAGCTGGATTTCTATTGATTGTCTTATCCAACTTGGAGTTATTTATATTAAACCATGCAGAAGTTCTTATTTATAGATTAAACAGTTAGGTTGAGTCATGGACATTGTCATTTTAATGGTAACAACTTTTAAATGCTAAAATAACTAGAAAAAATAGTTAATCTGAAATACGTTGAAAAGAGCATGTTCATTATTTTCAGCTAAACTTAATGTTCTAGTTTATGATTCAATCTTTATGAATTTCAGTAATAAAAAAAATAATAAAATAACTAGTAACTTATTTTAAATTACTTAATATTAATGTTTTCATTTAATTTGAAAAGTCGACTTTAAGCGTTTTCAAATCTTCATTGAAAGACATGGAACTCAGCAATTTGATTTTAGTGGTGAGATTCCCAGATGAGCTAATATTTAATTATTTAACATTTACAACTGGCTATTTAATAAAATTTTTACACTTAATTATTAAATATTTCATATTAATATTAATTAAATAGTGATTAATACGAATAGAGTATGAAAATATGTTTAAAGAAAAGAAATTGAAAAGAAAATAATTAATTGCTTTATAGATAATTTAATATTATACGAATATGATTTTAATACTGTTTCAAATAGGATAATTGTTGGTTCTACAATTTTAGAAAGAAATGGCACGTATTTCATATTTTTGATGAAATTTTGTTTTTTTTTCCCAATAATAGCTGTATTTCACATTTATTATACATCTTATTGTTTGAAAGTCAGCATCTAATTATATAAAAAATATCTGTTATTCCTTCTTTTCCCTTTTTCACCTTCTGATTCTATGTAATTTTATACAATTGCATACACCGATAGATTGCTCTAGAGAGCGAAACATCTTTCTTATTTTCTGCTGTTTAGAGTTATCAAGATTAGATTAGATTATTCATAATTCATCAGTATTTTATTCTTAAGTTATCATTATTTCTATTTTTTTTAAATATCCCCGTAATATTTATATCCATTTTTAAATTGAATACTATTTTCGTGTTTTTGAAAAAAAGTAACAAAAAGTGGCAACACTATTCAATTCCTTACACTCGTTAGGCAACACTATTGAGCATTCGGAAATTATTAATCTCTTTTACTTGTATTGCAATATGCAGTTACAATCACCTCTGCTCCTAATATAAATCAATGAAAATATGTTAATTACAGAAATAGAAATTATTCTAAAAATGGAAATCTTTCATTACAAAAATAGTGTTCTCGAAAATTTATGAGAATTAATTCTTTTTTATTAAATCCTTTGTGGTAAAGGATTTTTGGATAGAATTAGAAATATAAAGATAATATAGCAGATTAGAAAATTATAATCGAAAGATTTTGATGGACGATACATTATCCACATACTTGGGGACCCTGTGAGGAAAATGATGGTAAAAATAAGAAAAGATAAGAAAAAAATATTCAATTTGTTCATATGAAATAAAAACATATATCTTATGAATCTTTTAAAAGCGAATCAGAAAATTACTATTAATAAATGGTATGATTCCCTTAACTGCCGACAAAATTGAAACACCTTTGAAGCATGGAATAAGTGATTGTAACAGCATAAGGTGCTATAAGAAGACTATGAATGTTATCCTTATATCTTTGGACCATTAGAGATATATTCTAATGTAATGTAAGGAGGTTCGGCATTCACAGAAATACCTACCCAAACCAACATCTAACCTCATCCAAATCTGACGATTTTTCGACGTATGTAGAATATTTCTGAGTATCATAATCCATCGATAAAAAATGCCCTTATTGTTAACATGAATGGTAAAATCGGACTCATCGAATAATATTGCGTTTTTCTGGTTTTTGTACCTTCTTATATGTTTTGTTACAGATTCTCTTCTGTAGCATAGTGACATTCAGTTAAAGAAACACATACCATCGATCTTCTAAGCATACAGACCGACATCGGACAGTCTGAGTGGAAATGTTTGGTCCAGAAGCAGTATGGAGCTGTTAAAGGAATGGGGTGAATTTCATATTTCGGTTTCTTTTGGACATCAATGTTTAAACATCGATCTTCCATCGTCATTGTTGCAAATATATGGCTTCCTTTTGATGTTTGGAGTGCATTTTTGTTCTTTCAAAATTATTCCCCACTCTGGAATTCTTCCTTTGTTAATGATGTGACTGCAACGGTTGGCTGCTATGGAGGGTCTTTGGCGATCATCAACTCTTCAGATTTCGGACTCGATTAAATTATTTCATTCAAAAATTGTGCTCACTGATACAAGGCAAATAACGTTTTCGTCAATAATTTATTTTTCATTAAGTAATGTAAAAAACAAAACCGAATTTGATATGGTTAATAAGATATGATATGGTTTAATATATATGGTTTTAATTTGATATGGTTTAACGTCACATATGAATTTGCATTTTCTGACGTTTGAAAATGCTGAAAAATTTGCATATTTAAGTTTTATCAACATATTTACACCGTTATTTATTTATATATTCATTAATTTGAGGAATATATTTAAAACATATTTGCACAAAAAAAAAAAACGTGTTTGTAATTATATTTTATCGCAGTTTTTGTACAAAAAAATCTATTCTATTTGTTATCTTTTAAAAAACAACATCATATTCAAAAAAAATATTGATGATTTTGTTGTTCATATTTATAATATCGGCCAAAAAATGCGTTAATGTTTAAATTTATGTTATTTAGAATCTTTACAGTAATAAACAAATATTATTATTTGCTCGAATAAGAAATTTTAATAAAATTATTACCTTTAATTTATCAGTTGCACACATATATACCTAGAGAAAGTTACTTATTCCTATTTATTCTTTTCATTTAAATTACAACTTCAGCAATTCAAATTAAATATTTACATTAACACTTATAATTTAATAACACTTTGCAATTACAGAATCTACAGATTAATGTAGATCAGTGTGACTGGTCTCGACTGCGATTAATCTCAGACCACACTACTATGGAATATATAATTGAATAAGCTGTTGAATAGTTTACTCGCCAACCATAACATGACATAATTGTAAAGGATTAATATTCCATCACACAGATGCCAATGTGTCTGCAAAACCCTGAGATTTGGGCTCAACCGATCAGTGGAGTCTGCAGAATATTAATTATTGAAGAAATAATAAGTAAAATTTTAACTTGTGTTAATACACTAAATTAAATTTTACGATAACACTTAATCTTGGCCTTGCAATTTCTTCACATTGATAGCTTTTAAACACCAATTGGGATTAATGGGACATATATACATCATTGCTCAATCGTTCATACAAATACAAAGAATTTTAATGAATATTTCTTGTTTACGAATAAATTTATAGCCTTAAGTCATGCCTACATTTAAGAGCCAATGGTTAGCTTTCGTCTGTTCTGCTTGATAAGAACACTTTTCCATATTGGAGATAATCACTTTTGTATGCATCACTCAGTCCCTTCGCTTTCAAGTGTGTACGAGGTGTAAAATGGAAACATATTATTTATTTACAAACATTTTATCTTTCATTAAAACGTTTTTACCCTTGTTGCCAACTCTTTTTTAGTAATTAATCGGCATTAATTGCAAAGTTACAAGTAATATAACAAAAACACATTCTAAAAAAAGTTTAAGGGTTAATATATGATTATATCTGAATTATGTGCATAAAAGTGATTGTCAGTTTAAAATGTAAATACAGGAACAGCAATTAAGCTTGCAACTCAGAAAAACTCTGTATAATACGACACGCGCCAACCCATAACTTCCATTAATACGACACATTGGTTGGAGTACGTGGCTGGCGATATGTCATTTTTATCAGTTAAATTTGACTCCTTTTCCATACATTTCACCTTATTTTAGGCCGAGGGGCTATTGCTAATATACTCATAATTGTATATTAAATTATTAGAAATTAAAATCAAAGTATTTGATTAGTTTTTGTACATTTTTAGCCTCTTTCCCTTTAATTTAAAAAGCAATTTCAAAAATATCTCAATGCATTTTTGTCAACTTATATACTGTTTTAAAGAATATGAAAAATATTGCAATTATCTAAGTACTTTTATCATAAACTACACATTATTTTTAAATTCAAATTTTAAAAATGCAAAACAATCAGACTGTGTTCATGGCACAGTACTTTTCTCTTTCGAAAATTGTTTTGAATGTCGCAAGCAGACAATTTCAAGAAAGTCTCGATTGAACGAAGCGAGAGACGATGCGAAAAGAAAATTGACTTTATTCGTGTCAGAAAAAAGAACGAATTGATAAGTTATTGTCATTTTCTGCTGCCAGAAAAATAGAAACAGATGCATTTCAAGTCGGAATGCGTTGTTGATAAGAACAACAATGGAAAAGAGCGACTATTTCTTCTTTGACCTAGAAAACTCTCATTTTAATGTCTATTTTAAAATTCTTATGGTAAAACAGCGAAGCTCATTTTTATAATAGTCAATTCATTGTGCTTCGATGAATTGAGCTTTAAAAACTAAATTTTGTTTTTTATTAATTATGCATACATTTTTAAAAATAAAAAATATATTAATAATCAAATAAATAAAAATTTAAATAAATAAATAAAAAATAACATAAAAAATAAAAAAAAAAATTTTAAAAATTAAAATAAAATAAAATAAAAATAAAAAAAAAATTAAAATTAAAATTAAAAATAAAATAATTTATTTTTTTTTTTATTAAATAAATAAATAAAATAAAAATTTAAAAAAAATATAAATAGTTTATTTATTTTTATTGTTAAGCTAAGAATTTCTTATATGTTTACAATGAAATGTAATAAATTTGTAATTAATGCAAATTAATTATTATATTTAAAATTAAAATTTTAGTTTTTAAAATTTCTTTTTTAACAAGTATCAAGTAATTATTTGAATTATGTTTTGATAATTTTCTTTAACAAAAGAGTACATTTTCTCATTTATGATTATAATTAAATAAATATTCTAGATCAATAAATATTGATTCACCAATTTAATATTAATCATAGTAAATTACATGCCTTTATTGATCTATTATTCATTTTTAAATTTAAAATTTAAAATCAAGCAAATTAATAGCTATTTTACTTAAATTATTAATTTTTTTTATTTTCATTCACGATTATTGTAAATATTTAAAAATTAAATTTTGTTTTTTATTAACTTTGCATATATTTTTAAAAATAAAAACTTAATTTATTTATTTTGTTGTAAGTTTAGAAATAAGTTTAGTTTCTTGTAAATATGTTTGCAATGAAATTTAATAATATTTTAATTAATGAGAAATAATTATTATATTTAGATTTAAAATTTTACTGTTAAAATTTCATTTTTTAACAAGTATCAAGTATACATTCGAATTATCTTTTTAATTAATTTTTTAAACAAAATAGCTCATTTTATGAAGGATGCTTATAATTAAACAAATATTTTTCATCAATAAATAATGATTGATATATTTAGTGGGGCCTGAAAGCCTAGTGGAGCTCTAGCATTTGATGCCAAAGGTTCAGATTTGAGTGCCGGAGGTGCCATGGATGTTTGTAATGGTTCCGAACCCACTTTAAACGTAGGTCCCGTCTACTATGACTGTAAAAGCGTTGGGTGTTGGGCTAAAAAACCCTACCCCATAAAAAAGAAAATATCTCCTGTCTTTAAATCTACCTACTGGCAGACGGCCTTGGTTCACGATGGGGCTGTTGCGCCATTGATGATGATGAGTACCAAGCAATTATTTGAATTATATTTTTATTTATTTATTTAAACAAAAAAGGTCATTTTATAAATGCTAATGACAATTAAATAAATTTTCTACAGGAATAAATATTGTCTGAAAAATTTAGTAGTTTTTTTTGTAAATTACATGCCTTTACTGATCCATTATTCAGTTTTCCATTATTCAGTTTAACTCGACCAAATTAATCATTAATCAATTTAATTTTTGCAAATAACATTTACGTTGGTTGTAAATAATTTTTTAATTGAATATTTATTTTTACAGCTTACATGTTAACATGAAACAACATTTTAAATAAACATTTATTTATACGATATAAAAACAGTATCAAATAGTTCAGCTTTCTTCAATAAACTATTTAAATTATGTCTGTAAAGTAGACTAATTATTCTTTACTATCGAATAATTTATAAAGTAATTTATGTATAAAGTTCCGAGACTTTATAAATAGTTAAAAAAAGTGTCTCCAAAGTTGTCTTCTCAAATGAAGCACGTCTTTTCAAAATACACTCTAAGTTAATTTATATTTAACTTGAAAGATACTGTAAAATGCACGCAAGAAATCTGCATATAAATTATGAAATATCTACATTAAACAACTGTCTTAACCGTAATTTAAAATTAATTAACCAAATAAAGGCTTCATTGTATTGTTCTCGATCCTTATGTTACGACATACAATAACAAAATAAAAACTTTATATATACTCCTATATATAGTGCTTCTGTACATGTGTTTGTCACTAAACTCCTAAACGGCTGGACCGATTTTTAATGAAATCTTTTATGTGTATTTGAATGGGTCCCTGGACGGTTTAGACCAGGGATGGACAAACTACGGCCCGCGGGCCAACTCCGACCCTCCGATCCACTTTATTTTTAATTTTCACCAAATGGGGCTGTAGCATTCCAACCTATATACCATTCAAACGATATCCACGAAAAATAGTATGTACATATATTGGAACATGGAGAATATATTCGTGGTATGTGATATTCTACAATGCATTTTTTTTTGTGCGAGTAAACGTATACCTTGTTCTGCTAGTGTAAAATATATTTTAAACGGGAATTGATTATAATATATAACATATTTGACGAAATTTTAAAATAAAACATTTACCACTCCTACATAAATATCAAATGAATTTGAAAAAGAAAATTACACTATCCACCACTAGCAAACCATCTCTGCCATCGTCATGATTTGAACCTGAAACCTGTTGTACTGAAGGTCAGAACGATAGCCAATTGGTCATCAGATTGCCTTACGTAGGTGTGTTGTTAACTTCTAGGATATCAAGAACCATTTGGTTATCGTGCCGTGAAGCTGTCAGATGAATTCTGCTGTTGAGGTGTTGAATGCATGGTGTCTTACACCACCGTCTTCACATATAAATTATTTATTTTCAAATGACTAACACTGGATCTGAATGTATTGGCTAATAATAGACAAATATGTTGCAGTTTCTCTCCTTACACAGACTTAGTTGTCTTTTTTTCCTGTCTATAGATTTATAGCGCCTGTTCACAGTGTAGACATGAATGTGAATATGACAAACTTGACGGATTTCAATTAGATAATGTTTTAATTAAATGAATAAGATTTTGATTTTTAAATTAAATATAGAATCTCCACATTTTATTCTTTATTTATTTATGAAAATATATTTTTCCATGAAACAGAAATTTTTTATTAATTCTACTGGAATGGCACATGGGTTATTTTTTATATGAAGATGCACAATGCAACATATGGAATTTTTAAAATTTGCAATAATTTTATAGTTAAAAAACATAATAACTCAATAAACCTAAAGGCAGAAAGATATTAAATTTCAAATTAATGTACAGTAGAAAAATATTTTACCTAAATTAATTAAATAAGATAATTAGTTTTCTTAGTTTATTTAAAGAAAAAAAGTTTATAACTTAGTTGCTTTATGTAATTTGGAGTTTTGCATAAATTTTATATTTATCGGTCGAAAGTAAAGAATAAATTATTTTGACTATGATAAACAGAAATACAATTAATTATTCATTTTACATTGACATGTTTTAAAATTAGTTCATCAGAACAATTTTCTCATCAACTGCATAAAATGAAAATTTAGTTTTAATGAATTTGTCTCTGAATAATTTCTGCAAAGTTATTTTTGTTTTGTTTTGATCCTAGGTATATGAATTTTTATTTTAGTTAGTTCCAATGAAATATAAAAATAAAATCCCCTGTAAATTGTCGCAATAAAGACATTAAAAAATTAAAAAGATACTTCAGATAAAAATTAAAAAGATAATTCAGATAAAAATTAAAAATTTCAAATCAATGAATTTTCAAGGACAAAAAGGGCATAACATTTTTCAAAACATAAAATAACACATTTAAATATTTTTCTTTTCGACAAAAAAATGTCTGCGAAATATTTAAATGGGTTATTTTGCTCCTAAGTCCCTCAATTTTTTTTTTAATATTTCCAGCAAAATAAGAAAATATAAAACTGTAAATTACTCCAAAAAAGACATTATTGAAAAATTAAGAAATGAAGTTAGGAATTTTCAACAATATACAAGGATTTTCACTGAAAAGGAAAAATATGATTGTTTTGTGTTCCAGAATAAGTTAAAAAAATATATTCAAAAGTCGGAGAAAATTATTTAAAAATGTTGTTTAATTTCTCATTTCTTTTTATTTCCCATAAAATGAGAAACGAATCGCAAACAAGACGTTATTGAATAATTAAAAAATAATACAGTTTAAAATATGATATTTCAAACTATTGAATTTTCAAAAACATAAAAGGATGTTCACTGAAATATGAAAATCTGAGAAATTTCCCAGAAATAAGACAATAAAATGTGTATAATACTTAAATACTTACAAAATACTTAAAAGTATTGGTTTTTTTTTTTTTTTTTTTTTTTTATTTGGGGGAGATTTTTATTTCTTGAGTTTTTATTTTTGTATCACCACTAAAAATGACCGGATACAAACTGTAAACAAGACATGATTAAAGAAATAAAAAATAATGCAGATTAAAAATTAAATATCTTAAATCACAGAATTTTCACTGTCATAAAAGAGTTATCAGTGAAATACGAAATATTTATTTTACCAAAATATTTATTTAAAATATTTTGGGTTTATGTCAGAAAAAAATAAAAAATATGTATAATAGTCAAGGCGAAAACTGTTTAAATGTTTTTGTACTATTGCTTTTTTGTTTTAAATTTTTTTTTTTATTTTTATACCGATGCAAATTGGAAAATACGAACTGTAAACTTTCGTAAAGAAAACAAAAATAATTAAAAATTAAATATTTAAAACCGATGAATTTTCAATGACATAAATAATTTTTCAAGCTAATATGAAAAATATTTTGACTTTGTTTTCGAGAACAAAATAAAAATAAAAATAACGTAATAATCGGAAAGAAAAATATTTAAAAGTATTTTTTTGGTTTTATTTTATCTTGGACATTTTATTTTTACTTTCAATAAAAGGAGAAAAAAACAAATTGGAAATCATTACAAATAATACATCATTAAAGAATTGGTAAATAGTAAAAATTCAAATTATTTCCAGTTTGTGAATTTAATAGGAAGTAATAAAAATATTTGTGTTTAGAAAAAAAGATAAAAATAAACTATGTGTAATCATTGAAAGAAAAATATTTAAAAATATTTTTTGGTTTTATTTTATCTTGGACATTTTATTTTTATTTTCAATAAAAAGAGAAAAAAATTGGGAATTATCTCAAATAAGACATCATTAAAGAATTGGTAAATAGTACAGATTATTCAAATTATTTCCAGTTTGTGAAATTAAAGTAAAATAATAAAAATTCATAGTATATATATATATGCGAGAAAGAAGATAAAAATAAAATATGTATAGCAGTCGGAAAGAAAAATACATAAAAAGAATGTGATATTTTGTTCTATTCAGTCTTTTTTTGCTTTGGCCAGTTTTTGTTCTGATTTCTAATAAAAAATTAAAAATGCAAAATAAATAATCATAAAAAAACATGATCAAATAAATCAAAAAATATTACAAATTAAAATTGAATATTCGGAGCAAATAAATTTTCAAAGAAATTTTCAGTAAAAGGAAAACATATGTTGGGTTTGAGTTCGAGAAATAACATAAAATAAAATGAATGTATAAGTCAGAAGAAATAGATTTAAAATTGTTGTTTTTCTGTATTTGTTTTTGATTCTACGAGTTTTGATTTTATTTTCAAGTTACAGGAAAAAAAATTATAAAATTGAAAATTATCACAAACAAGATATAATTAAAAACTTTATATGCAGAAATTTAAATTAAATGTTTCAAGCCAATGAAATTTTAATGACATAAAAAATAGTGTAATAAAGAAAATATACTTGGTCTCTATTCAATATCCAAGATAGAGCCAGAATGTTGAATATATCTCTTAATAGGTTTTTCAAGCACATAAAAATTAATGGAGGTTTCTGTCTGAAAAATGAAAAAATAGACAAAAGATTAAATATTTTAAAAGGCGAATTTTTTTCCCTTGGTATTGGATTTTTTTTTATTTCCTATTAAAAGGCAAACTTACAAAACTTAGAAATAATTAAACAATTTATATTAATTAAATAATTAACTAATCAAAGAAATTAAAATTTTAAGAGATTATATTATTTATTTTTCAATGTCACAAGAAAACTTTTCAAAAGAAGTTCTTTAAAAAGTAGATTCGTGTCCGATGTAAAGAAAAAAAAAAAAAATAGTATCAAAATAATGGCTTTATCCGTAACTATAGAAAAACATCCTTTCAAAATCGTTAGAAGGTATAAGCTTGCTTATTATTTCTTATTTGTTTACTATTTTTGCATTGACACTTGATGTTAATACATTTTTTCAAATATTAATTCAGTAATTAAATTTAATTAATTAATTTTAGCTTTTTTTTTTAGATTTATGCTGCACATATCTACCTATAGATGGCGCCAGATAAACTTAAAAATAAATGAAAATTGTTTATAAAGGATTTTCTACAATAGAGTGAAAAAAAAAAATTTTTTTATATTACTTGTTATTATTTTTTATCATTCAAAAAAAAAAATGGGTGTAATTTTGAAAAGAAAAAGTATTGAAACCTGTATTTTTGCCGTAAGTTTGACTTACAAGACTTAATGATATAACTTTAAACAGAGATAATGAAATTTAAAAACTGTATCAGTACAATGAACACACACAATCCAGTCATTCGTGTGAGTATATCAGAGAGAAGACGTCACAAGTGAACTAAGGACACGTAAATCTCGTGAACTTAGAACATGCAGTGAATAACTACAGTAAAATGATGAACAGAAGACAACGCTAAACCCATTCTGTAAAAAATCTTGTACATAAAATATGTTTTGAAAAAAATATATATGAGTGATTTTACAAATGTTAGACGTAATGTCAATCTTGGGGAACGGCGTAAGAATTTCTAATTGACATGCTTCGTTTTGAAATGTAGTGTAAGAACTGAAGTAAAAGGAAGGCATTGTTAAACCCGTTATCTGAAACTCAAGTTCGGGAAATATGACTTAAAAGAAATCACCTGAATAGATTTAAACGTGCTAAAATGATGAGCAGCATTGAGATGGGCTGAAATAGCAAGGGTTATCACAGAGTCCTGAATTGACATCCGTGTCGTTTCGAAATGTAGTGCAAGAACTTCAGTATTAAACCCATTCTGGGAAGCACAGGTAATAAAATAGGGCTTAAAGAAACCATCTGAAGAGATTTAAACGTGATCATTAATCTAGAGAAGGGTCGTGGCAACAGACTTAGCCCCAGAATTTCTAATAGACATAAGCATCTTTTCAAAAAGCAGTGCTAGAACTGCAGTAAAAGGTGAACGAAAGGCATTATTAAACCCGTTATCGAGAAGCTGAAGCTTCTGAAATATGGCTTGTAGAAACCATATGATGGATTTACAGGTGTTTGAAGGACTGCCAATATTGAGAAGGGGCGTAAGAAACAAGCATTACGCCAGAATTACGAATCGACCAAAGTGTCGTTTCTAAATACATTGTAAGAACTACATTCAAAGGATGAATGGAAGGCATAATTAAACCCATTATATGAAACATCAAATACGTGAAATATAGCTTAAAGAATTCCTTTGAATGGATTTACACGTGTTGGAAAATCGTTAATCTTGAGAAGGAACGTAAGTAACAAGCTTAACCCCAAAGAGTCCAATCAACATAAACCTTGTTTCTAGATCTTGGAAAGTCTTTCAGTGAACCACTAGTACATTAGTTAGAAAGGTTGGTGGTGATTGAAAGGTCATCGCTAAATAATGCTTTAGCCAAAAGGAAATTGATATGTCAGCAGTTGTTGAAGACAAGACAGTAAGTGTCACGCTTTACGTTGAACAGATACCTTTATAAAGACGGTTTATTTTCCAGCTGTCTTTGGCTTAATATCTCATTAACAACTGTCCATCCACCACACCGTTTAGAATGGAAATCTCATCTATTAAGTGGACATCTCATCATGATTTATAATCATCAATTAACAAAGACTGGACATCTTATCAATTAAGTCACATCTTTTTTGCAGATGAGAGTCGTTTCAGTGTAATAAGAGAACCCCAAAGCCAAGAAATTCTGTTTATTGTTATGTTTAAATAAGCTGTAATAAATAGTCTGCAATAAAAAAAAATAGTAAGTAGTCTGTAATACGAACTGTAAATCTGAAATGTGTATTATTATTTATAATTAATAATACTGAGCATTATTCACGAAAATATTTATAATTGAGGGAAAAACTGTATAACATAATGAGTTTTAGTATATTAGTCGGATTATTCTATTTTTTGTTCTAGTTTTCATTTCAATATAGATATTTTTTTTTTAGAAAAATAATTACAGAATAGTTTTGCTTGTGATTTAAATTAAAAAAAAAAATAACTCAAACTCCTTTTATACATATACCTGCTACCTATACAATCTACTTTTATACATATACTTATAAAATAATTGGTATTAAAAATCTAGAACGCTTTTCGAAGTTATATTTTTTATCTACAAAGTTATCATATTTATAATCATATCTTATTTTCTTAAAAAAATATATTCAAATCTCTTACCATTAATGCACCTTTAATGAAAATAATTTTCCATTTTAATAAAAATACGTAAAATATTAAACATTTACTTTAGTTGATATATTTCCACTTCAGAGAGGATATTAAAAGTTCAGTGAAAACAGAGTGGAGCGAAAAAGAAACTTTAGCCAAGACCGAATTTAAAAAAAATATCTTCTTTCCTCTCAAGAATTTTTCATCTCTTGTGGAATTTCTTTTTTTTTTTTTTCTTCTCTTCCCCCAAACCTCTGCGTCCGAACAAAAGTGGACTTGGAGGACTAGAGTATTGCCGAGTTCTATCGATTCCTGGCGTCCTGGAAATGTCCTGGCCAATCCCGTCCTGTCAGTCGAGAGCAACTCTTATTTGTCAAGATAGCCTGTACTTGCTTCGGAGTTGTGTCTTACTTCGACTTTTAGCCAAGTTTCGCTTCGATGTCTTCCTCCTTTTAAAACTTATGATTTATTTGAGGCGAATTTTGAGGACTTTCGACTTTAGAATGGAGTGAAGAGATGCAATTATATTTGTTGGTTTGAATTGAAATTTTGCCTGTTGCGATTCAAAACTAATTGGCTTTGTTAGATACCTTATAGTTAAGGTTGAATCATAAGCTCAAATCACTGTATCAGGAAGGAATGATAGTTCTATTGTATGGAAAATTTTTATGGCATGGACATAAGATTAGAAACATAAAGATTCTTTAAGCTATGTTTCCCGTATTTGAAGTTCCAAGAAAAAAGAAATTTAAAATAAATGTTCAAGAATGGATCGTAAATATTTAATTATAATTGTTATGACCACAATAATAAATAGTAAACATTCAATGACAATGTTTTGACATTGAATGTTTTTCTTAGATCATAATGGGCTTAACAATGCCTTCCGTTCATCCTTTTAATGTAGTTCTTGCACTGCATTTACAAAAACATTTACAGTGAGCCACAAAATTAAGTATACACCTCTAAATCTTTTAGACTTCTTCCAGTTACAAATTAAGTATTGATTTAAATAGATAAGTTTTTTTTTTATCCTAGATACTTAAACCTCTGCTTTTCCATCCTATAATAACACAATTCTATAGTTAACTTATTTATTACGAAAAAGTTAAGCGATTCGAAGAAAAGATAGAAAACCATGCCACAAAATTGAGTATACACTTCTTATATTTGTTAATTATGCCACCACTTTTTTTAGTTTCAAATTTTCTTTAAAGAGTTTCAGGAGTAGCTGCTGCTTATAACACGTGCTATTGCACTTCAACGCTTTTAAATAGTATTTTTTCTCATTAAAAATTGTAAAATGAGCTCTCGTAGAGAAACTACTGAATCTGAGCGTTTATTGGTTGTAAAACGGTCGAAAGAGAGCAAATCTCTTCGAGAAATCGCTTCGTTGATTGGTGTAACTCATGGTTGTGTCCAAAAAATACTACAGAAGTATAAAAAAAACTGGATCTGTGGCCAATATTCCTGTAAGAGGACGTAAAGAAATACTGAGTACTACAGCGAAGAGGAAGATCATTCACTCAGTAAAGAAAGATCCGAGGGTGAGTGCCTCTAAACTAGCTTTATCGGGGGTCCTCTACAATCGGGAAAAAGATCTCAGTTGAAACAATTCGACGTACCCTTCCCCAATATGGGTTTCATAGCCGTACACCAATACGAAAGCCACTCATCAAGTATGTGAATAGACAAAAGAGAGTGATTTTCGCCACAGAACATCGTTTAAAGCCTATTTTATTTCTGAACACTGTAATATTTTTCTGATGAAAGTAAGTTTAATCTTTACGGAAGCGATGGACGATTTAAAACATGGAGAGAAGCTGGGAAAGCACTGGCACCTAAAAACACCATTAAGACAGTCAAGTTCGGATGTGGATCTGTCCTCGTTTGGGGGCTATGTCTGGCTGGAGGAGTTGGAGAGCTTGCTTTTATTGATGGTATTATGGACAAACATGTATATTTGGGGATTTTAAATGATAACTTGAAAAAAAGTGCCAGTAAGTTGGGGCTTGGGTCAAGCTTCATATTCCAGCAGGACAACGACCCCAAGCATACAGAGAAGATTGTGCAGTTATGCTTGCTGTACCATTGCAAGAAGCAATTACACACCCAGCCCAGTCTCCAGACCTAAACGTCATCGAAAATTTGTGGTCGCAATTAGAGAAAGCTGTACATGATCACGAAATCACAAGCAAGGAAGTTCTCAAGAAGGTTCTGAGAGAAGAATTGGCTAAAATTTCTGTTGAAACCACTAAAACACTAGTAGAATCTATGTCCAGAAGATTACAAGCTGTAATTCAAGCAAAAAAAAGGTTATGCAACAAAATATTAATTTTGTACTTTAAAAGGAAATTAATAAAGGTGTATACTTATTTTTGTGGTGTTGTTTTTTCCTCTCGTCTCAGATCTTTTTTTTTTTTCGTAAAAATAAATAAACGTAACCCTTTTTTATAAGTATAGTACGGTAAAGCATAGCCTAAAGTATATAAGATAAAAATTCAATCATCTTAAAGCAATATTTAATTTGTAATTGCAAAAAGTCTCCAAGTTTCTAAGGTGTATACTCAATTTTGTGGCCCACTGTATGTCGATTCTTAACTATGGAGCTATATTTGCAATTTCCCAATATTGATGTGGATGTCTTCCTCCCTTTAAAACTTATGATTTATTTGAGGCGAATTTTTTTGAGGACTTTCGACTTTAGAATGGAGTGAAGAGATGCAATTATATTTGTTGGTTTGAATTGAAATTTTGCCTGTTGCGATTCAAAAGTAATTGGCTTTGTAAGGTAACTTATAGGTAAGGTTAAACCATGAACTCACATCACTCTATCATGAAGGAATGATAGTTCTATTGGATGGAAAATATTTATGGCATCGACATAAGATTAGGGCATAAAGATTCTTTAAGCTATATTTCACGTATTTG
This sequence comes from Caerostris extrusa, assembly GCA_021605095.1. Lineage (NCBI taxonomy): Eukaryota > Metazoa > Arthropoda > Arachnida > Araneae > Araneidae > Caerostris > Caerostris extrusa. Next base: position 49,687 of record BPLR01020863.1, read on the forward strand.
AAGTTCCAGGTAATGGGGTTTAACAATGCATTCCTTTCATCCTCATTTTATAATTCTGTCACTGCATTTCAAAAAGACATGTCGATTCTTAACTATATGGATATATTTGCAATTTTCCAATATTGATGTGTGGATGTATTGATCCTTTTAAAAATTATGATTTATTTGAGGAGAATTTTTGAGGACTTTCGACTTTAGAATGGAGTGCAATTATATGTGTTGGTTTAAATTGAAATTTTGCCTAGTTGCGGTTCAAAACTAATGAGCTTTGTTATGTAACTTATAGGTAAAGTTGAACCATAAACTCAAATCACTGTATCAGGAAGGAATGATAGTTCCATTGGATGGAAAATATTTACGTTGGATTCTAGAAGAAAGAGATGAGAAGTCTTACTCCCGCATGCTATCGTTGGTCTAATTATTTCTAATTGTGAGGACAAAATATTGGTTTGCAATATAGAAGGTGAATTTTAGGGATTTTCTGGGTTGAATTTTGAGTTATTGAGTACTGTTATAGTTATGAATACTGAGTGAACTTTTTGCTATATTTCAGCCAAACTAGTGATGATAAAATTCCAACTGTTATATATAAACCAATAAGATGATGTTATTATAAATTTGATAATAATATTGTTTTATCAATTTAAAGTAATATATCTATTTTAAACGAATTTATTTCACCAGAAAATCATCCTCAAATAATATATATATATATATATATGTGTGTGTGTGTGTGTGTGTATGTGTGTGTGTGTGTGTGTGTGTGTGTGTGTGTGTGTGTGTGTGTGTGTGTGTGTGTAGATAGATAAATAGATAGAGAGAGAGGTAAATATGTTCAAATATATAAAATAACGATCCAGAAGATTTTTATTATGATATAAATAAATAAACATTAAACGTTTATTTCAAAATTTAAAATAAATGTTCAAGAATGTATCGTAAATATTTAATTATAATTATTATGACCACAATAATAAATAATAAACATTGATGACAATGTTTTGACATTGAATGTTTTTCTTAGACCCTAAACACATAGACAGTATTGATTATTAAATAATATGAACATGTCTCTTATTAAAACTTTAATAACTTTAAATTAAACTGCTAACATTGATTTGGTAATTTTACAAAAATCTTCAAATTATGAAAATTTTATTTTATATTAAAATAGAAATTTATCTTTTTATAAAGTACAATATATAATTAACTAACAATTCATTAATCATCCATTGTTTTAAAAGAAATTATTTTAATAAATCTATTAAAAAATGGCAGCATTTTTTAGAAAGTAACAATTAATATTTGTTCAACGGTAAATCAACAAATGCTTTTACTTGAAAACATTTGATCTTAAATATAGTAACATTTTATTATTTTAAACCTGCCCTAATATGAAGTGATTTTTATTTAAATAAATTATTCTATTAAAATGATAAATGAATTTCTGAATGAAAATTAATGAATGAATTTATGAAAAATGAATGAATGTATGAATTTATGAATGAAAATTAATGAATGAATTTATGAAAGAAAATGAATGAATGTATGAATTTATGAATGAAAATGAAGGAATGAATGAATTTATCCTTTTATAAAATACCAATATATAATTCACTAACAATTCATTAATTATTTATTTAAGAAGAAATTATTTTAGTAAATCAATTTAAAAAAATGGCAGAAATTTTTAGAAAGTAAAAATTATTATTTGCTAAATCAACAAATTCCTTTACTTGAAAACCTTTGATCTTAAATATAAACAAAGTAGCATCTTATTATTTTAACCTGTCTAATATAAAGCGGTTTTTATTTGAATAAATTACTCTAACCTTTGCACAGCGTTAAGTGAAATAGAAGAACATTCCTTTATATTGAACGAACACAGATGGGTGGAAGAAACTGTTCGCAGATGACAAAGACATTTCAGTCATTTTTTGTTATAAATTGCTCGTAATTTGTATTCTGACATAAACGTTTTCCATAAAGCACTTTATTAAATTTGAAATAATCAGTAACAGCAGTTAGTGACAGCATTCTTCAAGATGTCTCTGTCCTCCAAAGCAGAATAAATATTTCAAACTAATTTAAATTAAATTGGATTGTTGTGTACTGATGGGTTGCTATGATATTAAATTTAAACAACAAATGCTTTTTTTTTTTTGCATTTTTAGCAGCTTTGGATGATGAGATTATTTATTATCGTAATATTGTAAAGAAATAGCAATACATACTGCTGTTCTTAAATTTTTAGTTATTTTTAATATATAAACAGAGTTTATCTTTATTATATATATGCATATATATATTTCCAAGATAATTCTGAAAAAATTATATTTAAAGTTAAAACATTAAAATAATATATTAATTATTGTATGGAGCTTGTACAAAAAACTAATTATAAAACTAATAATAATTATAGTATTTAAAATTAATCTATTAATTATTGTTTAAAATTTGCAAAAAATAATAATTTACAGAATGGCCCATATTTGTATAGATTTAAAAGAATAATTAATAATACGGAAGGAGTAATTCAATGCATGATGGAGTTTATACTTAAAATAATCAATGACTGTAAATTGACATATTGATTATCAGATTTAAATATAATTCAAATATCATATTTTTCATATATTTAAATGCAATTAACTTAATTATGTAATTATAAGTAAGCTTGTTCACCAGTATTGTGTTAGCATTAAGGAAAAAATATTCATTAATTTTGAAATGCAAATATTCATTCTTTAATGATGATTTAATGATAATGATTAAGGATTATACATTCCAATTACTACATGGCTTGTTAATCTTTGTTTTTAAAAATTGGTAATCCCCATTTGTTTAATAATGTACTTAAAATAATTGGTTACATTTATTATGTTTAGGTTAGAATTTACGTATTTCAACAGTTATACGTAAAAGTTAGTAAATTAAGTGTTATATTTAAATATGATATGTTAATATTTATTAAAATATCTATAAAATGGATGCTATTAAAAAGATTTTTTGGGCAATTTATGAGGTGTAAAGTTATATCCAAATTTGTGTAAAAGATATATGATAAAATAATTAAAAACTAATTTCAAAACTAATAAATCCTTTAAAGATATAATGAATAAAAATGATATATCAATTATTAAATAAACATGTAAACAATATTTATTTAACAATTAATATTCTTATGCATATCTATACAGTTATAATGTTGATAGGCAGTGTGTTCCTTAGAATATATCAACAATAGGCAGAAGCCCTATGACGTTATGACATATTTTGAATCTCTTCGACTGGCGTGCTTGTCCCTGTTCTAACATACTTTTCTCTGCTTTGGCATGATTCTCCCTGGGTTGGCATACTTTTCAATAACCTGAGATATTGGCAAAACTAGCTTTCCAATTTGAAATATTGTAATATTAGCTACATTTTTTCTACACTGTTGCAAGAATTTTATTATCAGACATGCGTAATACTATAATACAATATTGCATTGTAAATATGTTATTTAATACTTTAAGTAAAATCTGTGAATATATATACAGTAGAACCTCTTTAAGTCGAACCTTGATAAGACGAAAACCTCCAAAACTCGAAAAAATTTTTTTGTTCCCTTCAAGCCCCAAAACCCCCATTACCCAAAAATTTCGACCTTCTATATGTCGAAATAATTGTTCTATCCCCCCAAGCCATTTTGGTATATATTTTCCCTCCATAACTCGAAAAAAATCGGACCTCTGTGTCTCGAACATTAGCAAAGTTTGATATCGCAACCTTTACAACTCCATCATTTGAAATTATTTTGATTTTTATTGTAGTACATAATATAACTTTTTAAATGTAAATAAACATGTTTAAAAACCTCTGAAAATTAAATTTTTATTTATTTTACCTCTCTAACTCAAAATAAATTGAAAAGAATTGAAACCTCTACAAGTCGTATATTTCCTTACAGGATCCGCGTAAGTCAATATCCTCATAAGTCGAAAACTCCTCCATAACTCGAATTATTTGGCATCTCCCTTGAAGTTCGATTTACAGAAGTTTACTGTATTTAATAATATATATATATATATATATATATATATATATATATATATATATATATATATATGTATGTGTGTATATATTATATATATATATATATATTTATATTTATATATTATATTCATAATTAAAAATACTTTAATCGCTATTTGTAACTAAGAAAATAAGTATGCATGTATTTTCTTTGAAATTCTCATTTTTAAAACACGGTTCAACGTAAAATGGACGATAGGTGCAATGTTAATTTTAAAATTAAAAAAAAACAAATTTAATAGCAATAATATAATTATTAAATCCAATAAAAAGTTTTTGTTGAGAGAAAATAAAATAAATCTGATTTAATATTTTTTTCACGACATGCATTCTTTTTTTGTAGGACTTAGTTATAAGGATTTATCAAAAGCCCATGTAATGAAAATTTCATAAGATGGAAGCTAAAACTTTCATTCGGTATTTTTTTTATGCTCTGGAAGTTTTTTTTTTTTTCTTCTCTTAAGATTGAGCAAATTCAAAACAGTACTAAATTTCAGATTTCCTGATTCATTTTATATGATGGTTTTCAACGTAAAAGTTTTTGCTTTTATTTACACACAAATACCTTTTTTTATACAGTTTTATGTGAGTTTTATATATCTGGAGAAATGGAAGCCTACGAAACTTTTAAAAGTTTTGCAGAAATGATAACTGATCTGATTTATCTGTAATTGAGTAAATAAATAATAGAAGTAATAAATCTACTGTCATATAATAAATTAAGTATACTTTTTGTAGAAATTTTTTTATAAAATCTTTAAGAAAAAACGACACCCCTCAAAGAAAGCAATGATCTATTTGTATCATTTTTTATTCTTTAATTCATATATTGTATGTGTACAAGTTGAAGACTAGAAAACCTGTTGTAGTTATAATGCCTGCATATAAAAATAATAAAAAGTTATTACATTGCAGGCAAAAATTAAACAAGTAATATAAAAAAAAAATTTCTTAAAGTCATTTCCTACAAATAATGTTGAAATTTTCCTCTTACATCTGTTGCATCTATTATAAGATGCATGCAATTTAAATATAAAAAACCTAAAATTAGTTAATTAAATTTAATTACTGAATTAATATTTGAAAAAAAACTGTGTTAACATCAAGTGTCATGCACTACAAGTTCAAAAAAATTTATTTGAACGTCAGTGGATGAATACAAAGTATTTTATTAACGATTGCAAATTTGAACAAGATATATATAGGAAGAGTGTGAACTAATAGTAGGAATTGAAAAAAATAATCGAAATAAGTAATTATAATAAAATAAAATTTCCCTTTGAAATATTTTTGACCTTGATTACATTCACGGTAGAAGAATATCAAATTGTGTTTAAAAATTATGATAAATTGTTCTTGTGATGCTTTTAAAAGGTCCTTATTTCTTTTTAGTCCTGCACGCTATTAAATACCAACACTGTTAAGTATTTTATATTTATACATATTTTTCGACACAAATGTAAATCTTACATGTGTTATAATTTTATTAACCAATTTTTATGGCACGTCTGATGTGTTTACATCTGCTGAAGTTTTCTTTTTATTCCTACAATGCATAAATCCTCCTAAAAGTAATAATAATCATTTAATCTCAGATTTGTCTAATCCAATATAAAACTTCTTTAGAAATCAAATTATTTTTTTTTATAATTCCATCTGTTTTTTTTTTTTAAACAAAATGGCTTTTATAATTACATTTGCTTTTTTAAACAAAATGATTCTTATAATTACATCTGCTTTTTTTAAGCAACTTGTTTCTTATAATTACTCTTTGCTTTTTAAGCAACTTCATTCTTATAATTATATCTGCTTTTTTAAGTGAACTGATTCTTATAATTACATCTGTTTTTTTTAAATCACTTGATTTCTTATAATTATATCTGCCATTTTAAACGACATGATTCTTATAAATACTCCTGCTTTTAAGCAACTTGATTCTTATAAATACATCGGCTTTTTTTTAGACACTGAATTTTAATAAATTTAAAAAAAAAAAAAATACGTTAATTTTAAATAAATTTTTACTAATATTTTTTTAAATTTTTTAAAAATAAAAGTAGTTTTTAATTTTGATCTCGGCCACCAGTTCGTATATGTACTTTTTCCGAATGGTACAAGGATATAAACTTGAAAAACAAAAACAAAACATCCAAACCAATGTTTTAAATCACTCTAACATGAAATTATTCAGTACAGTAATAATCACATTTTATCTCAGATCTGTTTAATCCAATACAAAAAAAAATTCTTTAGAAACCAAATTAATCTTATTCTTATAATTACATCTGCTTTTTAAACAACTTGATTCGTATAAATGCATCTTCTTTTTAAACACTGATTTTCAATAATTTAAAAAAATCCTTTTAATTTTAATAAATTCTTACTGTACTATACTACCAATTTATATTACTTATATAAAATATTTACAATGAAAGTAATCAATGAAAGTAATTTTTAATACCGGCCACCAGTATAGTATATGTACTGTTGCCGTATGGGTACAATTCTATAAACATTAAAACAAAACACAACATCCAAACCTTATGTTTTAAATCACTCTAGTACGAAATTCAGCACAATCAATTTAAACTATACTTCTAAGCATCTCTATAAAAAAACAGGCGAACACAACCAACTAATGGATCCAACCATTTTTTTATCGAAACTATCACAATACCTTCAATACCGATTATTCTTCGCATCAGCAAAGGGGAAGTGAAAGAAAAACAAAAATAAATAATCCTTCCCCTATCATGGAACAACCCCCTTTCACAAAGAAGGAACAGACCTTTCAGGCAACGGATACCTAATCTCAAGAGGTAAATTAAATTTTCACGCGATTAGAATAAATGGGGGATGCTTCATTAGTTTTCATTAGACCCCCTGCACGATCTCGAGTCTTCAAGCATTATTTAGTCCGGGCATCGTCTGCAAACTAATTTACTCCATCAAGCGCAATTTGCCCCCTGTTCCACCTAGCATGGGGCACATTTGCACAACTACCCGGTGATTGCATTTGATTGCCTCCTCCTAGACTGCAAACCATCCCCACCGTTCTTGCCCTACTAGACATTCGCAGGGGGTGCTTTATGTGCAGCTGTTAATCTTTGCCGACTGATTCAGGTCGCGCATGTATTAGTACTGCGTTGGATGTACGTCTTTTCTGTGGACTTCTTGACTTACGGTTGGCTATATGTCTTCTTCCATGGTAGCTTCCTTCGATATTGAGTGTATAAATCAAAATGGCGATTTCTGATTATAACTGCTTGTTATAATTATATATGAACAATTCTAGATCAATTGTCTATTCTAGATCAATATTGTCGTTTAAATATTTAATACCATGAAATGAATTGTTTTTATTAAATTCTAATTTAGTTTTTTTTTTTTTTTTAAATCTCAATTCGGTAGTTTGCTTCGAGCTTGAATGTATAAATAAAAATGGCAGTTAGATTTCTTGATTATAATTGCTTATTAAAATTATTTAACGAACATTAAACTTTTATACAAAAATATTCAATATCCTTTTTGGGGTTTGAATGATATTTAATACCATGAAATAACAATTTTATTTATAATTCTAATTTTTTTTTAAAGTCAAGAGCCTGAATGTATAAATCAAATTGAAGTTAGATTTCTGATTAAAATTGCTTGTTAAAATTATTTAATGAACCTTAGCCTTTTATATAAAATATTCGAGATCCATACTGTCTTTTAAATGATATTTAATACCATGAAAATAAAATATTATATAAAATTCTAATTTATATTTTTTTTCAATCTGTATACAAAATTTATGAATATTTTTAAATAGAATTTTCGAGTTATAAAATTCATTCAAATACTTACTATTAATATATTAATATAATTATATTAATATAAATTAATAATTATTATTAATATATTACTTATATATCATTTAATTTCCATCTCCAAGCTATTCTTAAGATAGCTTTTCGATAATAGTCGAAATCCATGATAATATAATAATCAATAAGATAATAATAATGTAATAATAAAATTCACGTTATCGATTGATAATAAAAACTTCATATAAAATTCTATTTTTTTTTTTAAATATCAATTCGAAATTTATGTATAATTAAAAATAGAATTTTTAAATTATAACAAACATTCAGATAAACAATTACTTTTAGATGTAATTTGGTTTAAATTCCCAAATTATTCTTAAGATAATGGTAATAATAGTCGAGATCCATGTTGTCGTTTGAATGATATTTAATACCATGAAATGAAAATTTTATTTTAAATTCTAATTTATATATTCTTTAAATATGTATTCGAAATTTATGAATAATTAGAAAATAGAATTTTTGGTTTATAACAATCATTCAGATAAACAATTTCTTTCAGATGTCATTTAATAGTTTCCATCCCCAAGTTATTCTTTACGATTTTTTTCCCTAATTGCTGTGCAATTCTTGCCCTTAATACCGAATTTTATTTGTATTTGCTTGTCTTATTGGTGGATACTTTTTTCTTTAGGTGCATTTTCATTGGTAACACATGTTAACTTTGATGAATTAGATTTACGACTGAGCATGATTGACAGTAGCGATTATTATCAATCATTCGCGATCGTTAATCTGATTCATCAAAGTTAACAGTGCGTTAGCGTAGTTGCCAATGAAAAAGAATCATTAAAGTAGCATGTTTCAAACTTAAATTCACAAATCAAAGAGGCAGTTATATTGCTGATTAAGATTGCATGTTAAGTCTCATTTTTTGGTGGAAGGTAATAAAGATTACTAAAATATTTTAGAAATATGATTACTTTCGCTTCCACATAATATTATACTTCCATTAATACTCTACTTCCATTAATATTATATAAATTTGAAATTACTAGATGTATCACTTGTAATTTAAAAATGTGAGCTTATCTTTTAAAATACATAGAAAACTAATAACTAGAATAAAATAAAGATTTGTTAACTAATTTCTTTCAAATAATCTTTCAAATTTTAATGTGAAACTGAACAGTCATTGCCAATATCACATTAATCAGTACATTTTCTAAACGCTTAATGTATACAGTTTTTTAAATATCTTATATTTTATGCATTATTTGTTTTAAATAAAATATTGAAACTTGACTATGTGTACCATAACTTTTTAGCAAGATGAACCTTTGATTTAGTAGTTCCATCATTATAGATGATATCAATTATTTTTTTTTTTTTTTGAAATTTAATAATCTAAAATTTATGAAAATATGCAAAAAATTATGATGATTAAATCTGCACTCACCAATAAACACTTTTTATTGATAATAATAATAAATAATTTTTAACAAATATATAATAGTAAATATTTTTTTGATCGAATAATAAATACTTTTTATTGATTGATATTTTGAAAGAAACTATTGGTGTTATCACAAATAATTTGTTATCGTAGTAGTTATTTTGTATTTTCACTTACTGCAAAACTCATAAAAAGTTTTAAAGATGTACCAAAATCGTCTTTATATTTTTAATGCAAAGTTTATAGAAAATGATGGTGAAATATGTATTGATTTTCGAAAAAAAAGTATATTTTGGTCTAATAAATCAAGACTTAAAAGATTTAATTCCGTTTACAATTTTCTATTGTATAACAAAATTTTCAGTAATTGTAAATATTAAAAAAATAAATTTAATAAAAGTATTTTTATAAATTTTCTACCTTTAGTTAAAAGTTCATATTCAAAATTAACAACAGTGGCAGAATTTTAAAATTATAATTTGTTATGCAAATGGTTAAGTAAAAAAATTAAACATATAACGTTAGATGTTATAATTAATTTAATTAATATGATAAATATTATTTTTTGAAACTAATATGGTGTGGTATTTGCAGAATTTATGGACATTTTTAAATTAATTTGTTTAATATTTATAAGAAAATATTTATACTAAGTACCTTCAAATATTGATTTATTTAAATTAATGTTAACCTTTGCATTAATTTATGTAACTTTTTAATATTTACATTAAAACAGTTAGGATAAAATGATTTTCAAAACTATTTAAATGAAATAATATTTTTTATCAGTTTTGCTGTTTGAATCACAAATTACAGAAATAAATTATAATGTACAAATTATATTTAAATATAAATACTGATAGTTAATCCATTATTTACATTTTAAATATTAGGATAGTTATTTAAAATGTTCAGTATCAATCCGTTGATTAAAGGAACTCATAAATATTGAAGACATTAATGTCATTTTTTATTAATTAAATTTTTGTATTAATTATATATTTAAGGCGTAATGTTAAATCAATTAAATACTATGCTAAATTAAAATAAGTAGATTTACTAGTTTGACGGATATAATCTCAAATTTTAAAATTAAATAGAATTTAATTAAATATTAAAAATTAATGATACAGTGTTTTTAAAAATTATTTTTTAAACAATTTATTTATATTACAGATAATGCCTTAAATATTTGAATTTTTGAAGTAGAATAAAAACAAAATGCAACTTGAAAAAATATAAATAATTACTGTTATTATAATAACGAAATATTAATTAGTTAAAATGAATTAAAAATTAAGTAATTATTAAGAAATAAAAGATAATTTTATCAGCTTTTCTTTACAACATAAAGTTATAATTAATTTATAAATGAAACAAATTAAAATGTATAATTCTGAATAAAATTAATTGTTTATACAAATGTTTTTTTGTAAGTTACAAATTTGTAAGCTTTCATTTTCATTTATTATTTTAAAATTGTCGTAATGAAAATAAATTGTAAAATAAGCTTAATGAAATAATATAAAATTTACATAAAAGTATTTAATGTAAAATTAGCTGAATGAAAAAATGTAATTCAAGCATTTTTGAAAATTAGAAGTGTTCATTTTACATCTTTTAATTAAATTTAAAAAAATAAAATTGTAATTTAATAGTATTTATTGTATTAACTAAATTTTTCTAGAAGTATTTACACATTATTTTTAATAATTTCAAGTATACTTTTTTTTTCCATTAAGGGCATAATGTATTCCTGCCTCCAAAAAAAATCGATTATCTTTTCTATTACTAGAAATTGTGATATCTATATCATTTTTAAATTATAAGAAATAATACTCGTATAATTTTTTTTAAATTTTGATGATGGATTGAGTTTAACTTAGATTTTTTAGTAATTTATAAACAAAATTGATTTGCTAGGTATGGTTCAGTTTTAAAAATATTTTTCATGCTTAAAATAAATGTATTTCTAATTTAAAAAGAATATCTTATTTCATTTAACATCCAAGTGTCTCATGTTACTTAAATGTAATCGAAAAATTGATTTGAGTTATTTTTTTACGTTATTTTATCTCTATCTATTTGATTTCAAATTCAAATGAAAATTACAGATATATATTATTTAAAATATTTCATGATCATATTTTTTATATAATGTTTCGAATTTATGATTGTACTTACTTTTAATCCAATGATAAAAAAATCGTTTTCTTGTTCTTAAATGAATTCTTTAAGTACATAATTTTAAAATATTTCAAAATATATGTTTTTACAAAGACTGAATTGTAAAATGTTAAATTTTTTAAATATATGTATATTTACTGATTGATTTTATTCGAAAATCTTCCTTATATTATCATATTTTTTTTATGTAACATTTCGAATTTATGATTGTACTTACTTTTAATCCAATGATAAAAAATCGTTTTCTTGTTCTTAAATGAATACTTTTAATATGCATATTTAAATTTTTACATATCTTATTAAATGAATTCTTTAAAATACATATTTTTTAAAAGTTTCAAAATATATATTTTTTTATAAAGTCTGAATTCTAAAATTTTAAACTTTTTAAATATATGCATATTTACAGATTTTATTTGAAAATTTTCCTTATATTATATTTTTTATATAATACTTCGAATTTAAGATTTTACTTATTTTTAATCCAATGATAAAAAAAATCGTATTCTTGTTCTTAAATGAATTCTTTAAATACATAATTTTTTTAAAAAGTTTCAAAATATATATTTTTACATAGACAGAATTGTAAAATGTTAAACTTTTTAAATATATGTATATTTACAGGTTGACTTTATTCGAAAATCTTCCTTATATTATCATATTTTTTATATAATATTTCGAATTTATGATTGTACTCACTTTTAATCCAATGTTAAAAAATAATTTTTTGTTCTTAAATGAATTCTTTATATATACACATTTAAATTTATACATATCTTATTAAATGATTTCTTTTAAATACATATTTTTAAAAGCTTCAAAATGTATATTTTTTTTTATATAAAGTCTGAATTTTAAAAATGTTAAACTTTTTAAATATATGCAAATTTACAGATTTTATTTGAACATTTTTCTTATATTATTATATTTTTTATATAATGCTTCGAATTTAAGATTTTACTTGTTTTTAATCCAATGATAAAAAAAATCGTTTTCTTGTATTCAAATGAATTCTTTTAAATACATGTTTTTAAAAAATTTAAAAATATATATTTTTCTCAAAGGCTGAATTCTAAAATGTTAAACTTTTTAAATATGTATATAGATGCAAAAATATACAATCACGATTAATTTTGTAGCATTGCAATTTGTATAAAATATAGTCATTTTAAAAATTAAAGCTAACCAGATAAAATACTGTTAACCCCTATACTTCCATAGATTTATTTTGTTTATTTTATCCCCCATTACATTCGTTTATTTTTATTTTAAACTAGTGCAAATATTACTTTAATGAAAATTCATTCACTTTTTTAAAATATTGATATTTTTCTTACCCATTCAAATGTCTGCTTTGGTAAAAAGAATTCGTAAAATCAACACTTAATCTATTTTTGTAGCATCAGAAACTGATAAACCCTCCACACTTTATCATCCTTCACTACAGAATAAAAGATGAAGCAGAAATAATCTGATAGTGAAAACCGATGAAGTGAAATGAAATGAAAAGTATGAATTCCATTCTATAAAATTCAACGCTGCTTTCATATATTATTCAGTGTCTAGTACACCAGTTTTTATTAAAGCACATTATTCATTTGCATAATAAAACTGAGTTTCACCTACCCTAATACAATATAAAATGATGGAAATGAATATACATCAAAAAGATTTTTGCATTGAATCGAAATATTTTTTATTTTTATTTTAATCTAAAGTAGCTCGTTGAGTAAATTTAAAATACTTTCTTTTGAAACTAAAGTTTATATATACGTATTTTTTTGTTTTTGATTTTTTGTGAATTTAATTTTATACTAGACAGATATGACTTATTTCTTTCTTAGATTTAATGATTTTTTTAATTTTTATCTACATCATTTTATAACAATAATGCTTTTATTTATTTTTAATCTGTTTGTGATAAATATATTTTATAAAATATTAACTACATTTCTTTAAATAATACGAAAATAAAAATCGCATGATTTGTAACTAGAATATACAGAAAATAAAAACCATTGAAATTCAGCATTTTAATTCTTTGTTTTATCGTTGACAGTTCTAAATTAACCCTTTTTAATAATCACCAAATTCCTTTTTTAATCATTTTTAATTTAAAACAAAACTGAAATAAACAAGCTTTAATCAGCTGGGCTGATATGCAGTTCACCCATAACATTACTGCAATAGAACTTCTTTAAGTCGAACTTCGATAAGTCGAAAACCTCCAAAACTCGAAACAAAAATTTTGTTCCCTTCACTTCAAGCCACAAAACCTCCATTACTGAAATTTCAACCTTCTATATGTTGAAATAATTAGCCAATCCCCACAAGCCATTTTGGTATATATTTTCCCACTGTAATCGGACCCTCTGTATCTCGAACATTAGCAATGTTTGATTTTACAACTTTTTTTCACCACCATTACAACTCGACCATTTGAAACTAATAACCTCTATAGCTCGAAGAAAATAAGTTACCGACTTTAAGGATTTACCGACAATGCACGTCATTGTTTCTTAGAAAACAATGTATGAGCATATAGTAAATAGAATTTCCAATTCTATGAAATAGCAACTCGGAAGAAAAAGAATTTTCTGCTCTTAATAGCTTAGATAATACTATAGATAGAGAATGATCGAGTTGTCTAAAACAAAAACAAAAATAATAATAATAATAATTATAACTGACTTTACAAAAGTCAGTTATTATTGTTATTTATTTATTTATTGTTTTTTGCTGCTTTTATACATAATATTTTTAATTTTAAGGTAGTTTCGAATTATTTTGATTTTTTATTGTAGTACATAATATAACTTTTAAGTTGGAAATAAACATGGTTATTACCTCTGTAACTTGAATTTTTATTCATTTTACCTCTCTAACTCAAAATAAGTTAGAAAGAATCTAAACCTCTACAAGTCGAAATCCTCCATAAGTCGAAAACTCTATAACTCGAATTATTTGGCGTCTCCCTTGAAGTTCGACTTACAGAGATTCTACTGTATAATATAATTCTATTTTAAAATAAAGAAACAATTTAAAATATGTTTAAAATTTACTGTAATTGTTTTTTAATATGCTTACTTTTATTTTATTGTTATTGCAGTTTCTTATTTGAATATTTTTATTTAATATAGATTTAAAAAAATATTGGGTTGGTTAAAAATAAAAATCACAATAATTTAAATCGGCATTTATAAAATTTGTAGAATAAAATTTACAATTTTATCTACAATTATTTTTTATTATTATAACTGTTTTTTTTATTAGATTAATTTCATCTAATACTAATAAAAATTGGGTTAGACTAAAAAGTAAATGTGAGATTAATTTAATTTGATATTTTAAAAGTGCTGTAAAAAGTGAAATTTGCAATTTCATTTTACATATAATTTTATTTGCAATTTCTTTTATTTTATTACTGTATCAGTTTTTATTAGATTACTTTCATCTAATACTTATAAAATATTAAGTTAAATTTTAAAAAAAAAATTATTAGTTTAATTAGAATATACATTTTTAAAGAGTTGTAAAATGAATGTAATTTTTTAATGTAAGACATTTTTTAAATATTAAATACTTTTAAAATCAAAATTTAGCATAATTTAATAATGAAGTTGTTATTACATAGTATTAAAATAAAAACAAAAAATCATAAACACAAAGTAAAAAAAAAAAGTAATACGCAAAATTAAAAAAAGGACCCATATATATAGAAGTGAACAGTTAAATTCATCCTTACTTCCATTGTAAAGAAGCTAGAAAATAACTCAAATAACAGTTATTTGTGTTACTTGATTTATGGCTTTTGTTCTAAATATACATTACCATAGACACTATCTTTTATGATGATAGATGCAAGTTTAAATAGTTGTGTGAGATAACAACTATCAATTATATCACGCGAAAGTCACTGAAAATAGCAATATTTTTCGGAAAATATTTTAAGTTGTTAATCCTGATATTTGTTCATTAGAGTGAAGAAAACAATAGCTAAAACGATAATAATTAACTATGCTTAGAAAGAGTGATATTGACAATATGCCTCTTTGTTAAAAAGTTAGCGGGAACCAATGTGCTATTAAGATAAATAATAACTTTCACACAACACAAACTGCAATTTATATTTGAGTTATGCGCGTGTTTACAAAATATTTTAAATATTTGATTAAATTAAAAATAAGACTTAAAAAAGTTACAAAAATAGTTTTGAATACTGCATTGTTTACTAATATAATTAAACTGTGTTAACTAATAATTAGCTGCGATAATTTATTATAATCATCTATGGACAAGATAGTTTTAGCCATTTTTGTTACAATGGTCTGTTAGTACTATCTAAGGCTATTAACAAATTCATGCAAACTAATATGATAAGATATTTTATAAATTCAAAAGGAAGTTATTATTAGCCAATCTGAGTTATAAAAATTTATTTAATTTTATTTATCTAAAATATTCATGGGTTAAAAGTTTGTAAAATTCATAATTTATAAAACCAATATTTTCTAATTTTTGCTATAATTCCAAGAATGATTGAAAATATTGGTAATTAAATATGCGCTTGGATAATGTAATTGATGAGAAAAAACTAAACGTTAAAAGGGCAGAAATTGTGTTGAATATTCTAGTGATTATTTAGCATCAGATAATAGGTATTTATCACCGTAAAAAACAGAAATTTAATCATAAATTTATGAATTTTGTACATTTATGATTGAACAACAATGTCTTAATTCAAAGTTACTAAGGCAAATCGTTTAGTATTTAACATTAGAGAATTTAATATTTTTGAAAATATATTATATTTATAGGAAAACTGTTTTTAAGTGAGTTACTTTATAGGAAATAAGTATTATTTTTATCTGATAAATACCAATAATTTAAAAATAAATTTTAAAATATTTCCTTTTAAATAGTGTTTTAGTAAAATATATATTATTCAGCCTTATCAAAAACAATAATACATTTAAATTTTTGGGAAAAATTATTATTTTGAAAATGTTTTTAGCAGATCGTTTTATATAAAAATGTTTTAATTATTAAATTAAAAAAAAAAAAAAATTTATTTTATTAAGATTAGGAAATATTCATTGATATAATTAAATAATTAAATAAAATTATTTTTGTGAAAGAAATAATTCAGCAACTAAAAAAATTTTAATTAATTTATGTATTGCTACAAAACCGATTACGCATTCTTTGATTAATTTTGTTGTATTAAATGAGACTTCATGGATTGTTGGATTAAATGTGACTTTATCAGGCCATTGATAAATTGATAAATTATTGTTTTAATATAACACAAAAACCAATAAACGATCGTAATATTGTAAATTAATTCATAAATATGTACTTTTTATTTTATCGTTAAGGATTCATTCATAAAATTCATGATACTTATAATATAAATTAATTATTTATATTTCTGTAATTAATTGTTTTTAAAATCAATGTTAATAAATTAATATAGCAATAATAATTAATTCTTCAAAGTTTTATATATATGCCCATTTGCTAATAACTAAATATATCTTACAGAAATAATGTTAAATATAAGTATTCCTCCGAAGCTAAATTTTTATAATAATTAGACAAATTATTAATGTATTATTTAACATTTATTTAATATTACAATAACAAATGATTTAAAATAAAAGTAATTTATAATTTTTCAAATTCATTACAATTTTTAAAGTTTGAATTTACGGTTCATAATGAAACAAAATTTCATAAAATATGAAATTTTTTGAAATTACAAACTAGTTTATGAGCATAAAAAAAGAATTATTAAGAATCTAAACTTTGAATTTAAATAAAAATTTCAGTTAAAGATATTTTGAATTAAACATATGTTTTTTTGTTCGTTATATATTATTGCTCCCAAAAAAACACAATAAAACTACTTTTTTTAAAAAAATTATTTATTGTTTTTAAAAATGTTTAAGAAAAATTACTTAAACTTAAATCTGAACTGAAGAAAGAGAAGTTTTGAATTCATGATTTTGCAAATATTGAAAAAGTGTAAAATAAAAGCAAATGCACAGTTATGAAGTCAAACCTGAGATAAAAATTGTAAAAAAAAAAAAAAAAAAAAAAAAAAAAAAAAAAAAAAAAAAATTTTCAGTAGTGTATTTGGATAATATAGTTATTGCTTTTTCAAGTTTTTATTTTTATTTTAAATCGAATAGAAAAAGAAAATTTCAGTAGAAAAAAATTACAAATAAAACTTCCAAAGAGCAGAAGTAACACGTAAAATTGGAAAGCAAAAGACGCTCTAAAAACAAAACAAAAAGTTAATAATGAATAAATAAAGAGACCGAATGTAAATAAATAAGAAAACTTCACGTTTCTTCGGAATTATTAAAAATTCTTTTTCTGTTCCTGTTAAAAACGACGAAATAAATCTGGCGTTCGTTTGTAACGATCAAAAGCATCTATGAGAGTCAGAGAATTCTTGTTCGCAAAAGAACTACTCCAAACCTTGAATATATGAGGATAAAAAGTTAAGCTTTGATTTCTTTTTATTTTCTTTTTATGCGATCGATACATCAGATTTTTTATCATACTTTTTTTTTTTCTGTCTTACTTCTTTGGGTAAAGTATTGAGAAAAATTTGCTTCTTTTTCAAATTGAATTTTCTGTGAAAGCTGTGACACATTATCTTAAACCCTGAAAGTTTTTCATATTGGGTTAATGTTAACGGATCTGTGTTCGTTCGGAAGAAAATATTAAGACTTTCTTATGTTACAGTTTTAAGTAGTGTAGAAAAAAATGGTGGAAAATCTTAATTTATTTTTGTTGGAACTTAGATAACAAGCTTTTAGACAGTAAATAGATAATTGTATATTCGTGTTTGAAGACTTTTTCCAAAAAAAACGCATAATGCGATTATGGCAATACTTTTTGACCACATTTTTAAAAAGAAAATACAATTAAAAAGTGGAACTAAAAACATTGAAGTGGGTTTTTATCCATTTTAATTGTACGGTAGCTAAAAATAATCTTAATTTAATTAAAAACTACTTACACTTATATAAATAATGAAATATTAAAAGTTTAATGTTGCTTTTTAGTATTTTGTATTATTCTTAATAATTAATATCCTTTGAATTACATATATTAACATTTAATTACTTTAAAAAATGAAAAACAAATATTCGATGCAAGTTGCAAATATATTATGCAATGTATTGTGTATTTGACTTTTGATTAAATATATTATAAAGCATAAAATCCTAAATAAAAACATAAATCTTATATTCATGATTTTTTATCATACAGCGACACTGAAACGTATATAATAAATAAACTCAAACAAATAGGTTGAATATATACTATATACATTATGCATACGTATATATACATATATATATATATATATACGATTGGTCACATATACTACAAAATCTATAGATAATACTTATTGAATATTGGAATGAATTAAAAAAATCAAAAAGATCTAAAATATCATGACAAAACTTTTTTGCAAACAAATTCATTATGCCATGAAGAAATATAAGCTTCAATATGCTCTGGATGCATAAAATCATTTAATATTAATTGTATCATTAATGTTAAAAGAACAAAAATGTGGATTTTTTTTATTCATTGTTCCTCACTTCTTTTTTTATTAACTAAACTGTTGCTGGCATAAAATTAGTATAAGAGTCTATTAAAAAACAAATTTTTATATGAAGCGAAGGAATAAACCTTTTAACTCATTTGGAAAATAGTATATTTATAATAGTATATTAATAGTTATACTGTATATTTATTATTATTTTAATATACTGCAACTAAACATAAAAAAGGATTCATTTAAACTCTCAATTCCATAAATCATCCATTTAAACAAAGAATATTGAATTTTGTATACGTGTACGTATATATAAATTACTTGAATACCTACGAGTCAAACAGTCTATTCAAAAATCCAAACGAAATTTCATTTTTATATTTTTTTCAAAATGTCATCATTATTATGGAAGTTAAAATATATTTTCAAAAACTCAAATTAGTGATATTTATAAAAAAAATAACTAACGATATATGCATTTTTACATATATTTAATATATTTTTTACCTATACCTATTTTATTTGATTTACCTGACATTTATGATCGAAAGTTAACATTCATTTTTTTTTTATTTCAATCCACTTATGTGTCGATTCTTTTCATTATTACACTATTATGAATTTTTTCATTATTAAATTCTTTTCATTCTTTTTTTACATTCATTTCATCATTCTACATTTCAATATTTTTTATTCTTTTCTTCTTCTTCATTCTTTTCTTTATAAAATAAATTATATATTTGACTTTAATAATAATTAATTTAACCTTATAAGCTGTTATCCATTTATATAAACTGTTTCCAAATATAATTTAACTCTTACTGCTGGAAAACCTTCCGTTTGTTATAACATAACTTTATAAACAAATGTACGAACAAAAAGTTCTATACTAAAAATCCATCATCTCAACGGAGTTTGTATGCACTTACTTATCTGTATAGCTGGCGTTGACACTAACTAATCATACGAAATCTCTTTGAACAACAATCCAGAAGTATTTTCATTTCGTGTTTTGTTACGCATGCAATGCTTCAGCCCATATCCACAGTGTCGCTGGTGATTGGGAAAGATTAATTGTAGCATTATAGTTAAAAAAACAAAAATGCGGATTTTTGTTTGTTCTGTGTCTCTAATTTTCTTCTTTTTTTTTTTTTTTTTTTGGTTAACTCAACTGTTGCTGACTTTTAAACTTTTAATATAATTGGAAAATAGTACATTTATTAGTATACTGTAACTAATAAAAAACAGATTCATTTAACTCTTAATTCAATGAACCATACATTTAAACAAAGAATATTGACTTTTATGTACTTGTGAGCATATATAAATTACTTGATGCATACGAGACATAGAGTATTTTCCAAAATTCAATTAGAATTTCATTTAATTTTTCTTAAGATATCATCATTACTAAGGCATTTAAAATATATTTGCATAAAAGCAAATTAGGAAATATTTTATAAAATATAATAATTGACACATTGTTATCCATTTACTTAAACTGTTTTCATATGTAATTTAACTATTACTCGAAAACTTCCATTTATTATAATATAAATCGAGAAACAAATGTTTCGAACATAAAGTTCAATTCAAAAATCCATCATCTCAACGGGAGTTTGTGTGCACTTACTTATCTGTATAGTTGACTCTGACACTAACTAATCATACCAAATCTTTGAACAATCCAGAAGACTTTTCCTTTCGTCTTTTGTTACGCATGCAATGCTTCAGCCCATATCCACAGTGTCGCTGGTGATTGGGAAAGAGTCCTGGCAATCACTTGCCTCGTTTTACCCGGATTTGGGACCCGGGATTTTCCCTAGACGAATGCCCCAGTCATTAGGGTTGATTGAATAGGGGCACGCACTCCAACAGACCAATGAACTGGTGGCAGAAGGGAAGGGCAGATTCAATTTTATCGTCTGAGCTGAATTCTGATCGAAGTGGGTTTGCATCTCATCTGGACTCATATCGTTTTGGTGCCATCATTTCCTGATCTTTGTTCTTTGGCACTCGAGGCAAGTGTATTGATTCTATTTGCTTCTCTCATTTGCAACTTGAGCAGTAAGAGATATATTTTGTGAAGAATCTTTGTGAGAGTGCTAAGAACTATATACAGTATATCATGTATATGCAGTTGTTTTTCACTCTCTATATATATATATATCTATATATGTATATATATATATATATATGCATATATATATATATGCATATCTATGTACTTTAATTATATAAACATGTGTATGACCACTTAATCACTCTGTATGTATGGAATAAATATTATGAAATCATTTCTTTGTATGTGATATGAAGTTCAATAAACGGAAATAACAATTGCGATGTATTTAATATTTTTTATAAAAACATCGAAAGTTAACTTTCGTTTTTTTTTTTTTTTTTTAATTTCAATCCACTTATGTGTCGATTCTTTTCATTATTACACTCATTCTTTATGAAATTCTTTTCAATTTTTTTTTACATTCATTTCATCATTCTACATGTCAATCTTTTTTATTCTTTTCTTTCTTCTTCTTCTTTTCTTTATAAAATAAATTCTATATTTGACTTTAATAATAATTAATTTAATCTTATAAGCAGTATAGTGTACTAGAATAAAATGTATTGATTCTAATTTTCTTCTTTCGCTCATAAATTTATCAGTACAAGATATAGGGTTATCAATCCACAGACGTTTGTAAATATATATATAAATATATATAAACTAAAATTGATTAACATAATTAAATCAATTTCTTTATCTGATTTATAATGTTTATATAGAAACAAATCATTATAAAAATAATGTATTAGTATTTTATTATATGATATGCATTTTAATTAACATAATATTATACAATTATATTAAAATACTGAATTAATAATTCTAATAAAATTATAACTCAGAAAGATCTAATTCGTTTTCTTTTAATCAATTAAGATCTTGTATGCTTATTTGCTGCCAAATTAAAAAAAAAATATTTTCAAATTATTTAACTGTGCTATTCAGACCAGATCTCATGATATGACACTTTGATGATTAATAAATTACTAACTGTTAATAATGATGTTCTTCGTCAAGTAAAAAGAGAAATTAGGATTATTTTCTAATTTTTACTTTATAACTCAATAATATTATTTATTTTATTTTTCTAAAGTCATTTACTTTTAATTTATAAATATGAAATCAATAGAATATAAAAATTAGTATTTGTTTCAAATCCAGTGTTGTACAAAATCAATCTACAAATTTATTACATACATCAAGTTGTATGTAATCAATTTGTAGTTCTCAAAATAACTTTCTAATGGTTAAAGCAAATTAATATCTATTAATAATCTATAATACCTTATAAAATATAGTTGAAATCAATTACATTAATTTAACTAAAGTACAATAAAAGTACAATAAAGTACAATAAAGTTAACGATATTAACTATTTAACGTGGTAACAATAACATATAATTTTATATAATAACAATAAATAACATATAATTTAACATGATTACAATAAATAACATATAATTGAATATGATAACAATCAGACAATATAACTCATGATATATCATTCACTTTCATGATTATTAAATAACTATTAAAAACTAAGTTCTTTTTTACACCAAGTAAAAAAGAAATTAGTATTATTTTCTATTTTTTACTTTATAATTAAGCAATATTATTTACCTTATTTTGCTGAATTAATTTACTTTAAATTTCTAAACATAATTTAAATAAAATCTAAAAATTAATATCTGTTACAAATATTTTTAAGTAACTTTCTAACAAACACAAATCATCATTTATTAAAAAGCGAAAATACTTTATACAATATAGTTCAAATCAACTCCATTAATTTAACTAAAGTACAATTTAATTAAATGAATAAATAATTAAAAGGGAATTAAAATAAAATTAATCATCTCCATATACATATTTTTTGTGAAGGATATACAAGAAATGCAGACGTATCTAATGAAGACAAACTACATTGAAGCCGAATTATAAACCTTTAAAGCCAGGTATATACATGTACATAATATTTTTTTATCTTACGTGATGAGAAAATAAGTTTCTTTTTTGTGAAAAATATCTAATATAATAACCTAAATGATATATTACAAAAAAAAATGCCTGAATCAGATGACTCCTTAATGAAATATTAAACTCAATAATAAAACTTGTCAAGTGTTTCCCTGCCCGAAAATAAGCTGAAGTAATTAAGAAAAATTCTTACTCGAACCTCTTCTATATTATAAGTCTATTTTAATGCAAAGAAAAATTCAACTATATTATAAGAATAAACTTGAGACTACACAAGTGGTTCAACGCATTGCGTAGCATGGTGAATTTCGTACCACCAATTAGTGTCTTCCTCCATATTTTTCTTTTCTTGTTGACTTCGCTTATTAGTCGAGAGTGGATGTTATAAATTCGAAGAAATATTTTAACAAATCTGTTCTTTTTCTAATTCTGAAAATAGATACATGAAACCCATTCTTTAAAGAAATCTACTTGCTTTAAGTAATAGGTATTTTTATTTACAAGAAATTTATGGTATTGAATAATGCATTTTTTAATGATTTAGTCCCCGAATAAAATAGATCGTGTACCAATTCATAACCTATTAAAAACGACCTCGTGACGGAAAGATCAGATTGAAAATTGTTGGCAATTTTTATTGTAGTTAATCGCCTACAGAAACGAGAAAATGGCGACTTTTCGGAATTGGCTACTGGTCATCATCGCATCCATCGCCTGCAGAAACGAGAAAATGACGCCTGTTTTCGAATTAGCTACCTGTCATCATTGCATCCATTGCCTACAGAAACGAAAAATGACGACTGTATTTGAATTAGCTACCGGCCATCATTGCAGCCATCGCCTACACAAACGAGAAAATGGCGACTGTTTCCAAATTAGATATCGGCCATCATTGCAGCCATTGCCCACAGAAACGAGAAAATGACGATTTTTTTAATTCACTGATGGCCTTCATTATAGTTGTCGCCTACAGAAATGAGAAAATGGCGGCGTGCTTGCAGTTTACTGGCGACCTTCATTTCAGCCACCCTCCTATAGAAATGATAAAATGGCGACGGTTTTCGGATTCACTGGCAGCCCTTCTTTGCTGACATCGCCTACAGAAACGAGAAAATGGCGATTGTTTAAGATTTCACTGGTGGCGTTCTTTGCAGCCATTGCTTACAGACACTGGAAAATGCGCCTATTTTCGAATTCGGACCGGTCATCATTGTAGCCATCACCTGAGAAATAAGAAAATGTCAATGTGTTTGCAAATTTACTGGTTGCCTTCATTGCTACCATCATCTGCAGAAATGAGAAAATGGCGACTATTTAAAATTCAGTGGTAAATGTGATAACGTTAGTAATCGTTTAACATCAATTTTCAATCTACCAAGATGGTTTGTTTTCTCGTTTTCTCTAGATTTATAAAGAAATATTGGGCAATTACACTTAAAAGTTATAAACAAAATTCTTCTACTCGCTGCCCATTTGTGGAATTTTCAATGTATACATAAATAAAAACACAAATCCCTCCATTATACAAAATACAGATAATTAATTCTCGTACGTATAGTTAATTTTTTATAAAACAAGTTTGTAGATATTATTCAGTGGCAAATTCATTAAAACTAAATTTTCATTCGACGTAGTTGATCATAAAATTGTTTTGATGAACTAATTTTAAAATATGTCAAAGTAAAATGACTAATTAATTGCCTTTCTGTTTATCATATTGCATATAATTTATTTTTTATTTTCGATCGATACATATAAAGTGTATGCAAAACTCCAAATTACATAAACCAACTAAATTATAAGTTATTTTTCTTTAAATAAACTAAGAAAACGAATTACCTTATCAAATTAGATAAAATATTTTTCTGTTGTACATTAATTTGAATTTTAATATCTTCATGAATTTAAGCTTATTGAGCTGTTATGTTTTCTTAATTATAAAATTACTGTAAGATTCAATAATTTCATATGATGTGTTATACAAAAACTTAATTTTTGTATAAATCTAATATTAATCATTATTTTACGAAAAATAATAAAACTTCATGGAAAAATATTTTCATAAAAAATAAAATGCGCAGTTTCTATAATTTAAAAGTCAAGTTTTATTCATTCAATAAAAACATTCTCTAATTGAAATACATTAAAATGGATCCTATTCACATTTGTGTCTAAACTGTAAACAGGCACGGAAATCTATAGAGCGGGAAAAATGTGTTCTTTATAACCTTCTTAGACGTTTTAAATTCTAAATAATTTGAAATTTCATAGAATATAACAGGGCCAACTGAAAATGTCTGTGTAAGGGTAGTATCTGGTGCAAATTTATTTTATTATTAGCAAATAATTTCAGGTCCAGTGTTAGTCGCTTGAAAATAAATTACATATACCTATATGAAAGCGGTGGTGTAAGACACCCTGCATTCAACAACTCCTTTCCAGCTATATGGCAGCAGCGTTCAGCTGACAACTTCAAGGCATAATAACAAGATGTTGCTTGATTTCCTTGAAGGCTAACGACACCAGTACATTGTTGTAAAGACGTATTGTACTATTGACGTAAATCGTAAAAAGGCGACCTGATGGCTAATTAACTAGTGCTCTGTCCTTTGGCACCACAGGCTTCATGTTCGATTACCATCTATGGCAGAGATGTTTGTGAGTGATTCGAAATTCACGAACTTGCCTAATTAGCCTAAAGTGAGCACAAAATGATCTTAGAACGACAAACTAAACCCGTACATAAGACTGGGGTGTTGATTTAGGAGCCTTGGGCAGCAATCACCATTACGTATTGTCAAGATGTGTTAATTGATAACTGTTTGTTACGTGTTAAGTCATAATTGCTTATTATGTGTTAATTGTTTATTTTCTAATATGTATGTGGGTGTCGTAATTATATAAAAATAAATACCAAACAAAACGTTTTGAACCAAACGACATTATTAAATATGTTTTTACCTATTTATTACACACATTTTATTTTTACCCTATTCCTCGGACCAAGCTGGTTTTCTCATGTCATTGAAAAGCATCTTTCCAGTGTTACAGACAAAGTCAACCTCCTGGCGTTTGGCCAAGCGGCATTCCAGTGCGTTCAGGAGCTATTTAAACGACAAATAGTCCATTTGTGGTGTTTTCGTCACCCTTCTCTAATACAGAAGAAGAAGTAGAAAAGCAAGAAGCTTCCCTCTTTCTGTTAAAACGAGAGAACCAGATATCTCTGCAGCGGGCAAGCTCGCGATCGCTTCTATAGGAAAACCATCTTTTCTCTTTCAGCAACAATGCACCAGAGAAAGCAGATGTAAGGGAGGAAATATTTAGGGTGAAAGAGTCAGATAATACAGAACCGCCGTTTCCCCAATTCGTGGGCAGAAATAAATAAATAAAAAAATTCCTGCATAGCGCCAAGAAAATATCGGCATATTTATGGAAAAATAGTTTTGCGATAAATAAAAGAAAGCCGTCTAGAGAGATCTGTTCTGAAAGGGGCATTTAAAAATGTTTTCCGTGGTGGATTCTTGTAAAAAAAGTAGCAAAAGCATATCCAGAATTCCTATTCTCGCTTTTTTATTTCTTTTACTTCTTTTTAGGACCGCCTCGCAGGTTGTAAGCACATATTTCTTTCTTTGTGTGAAATGAATTGATTCTAAGGATGAAATGTTTTTCCCAAGCACGTGCAAATGCATAATGCTTTAGTAAATAAGGCAAATAGAATCACTTAGTAATGGAGATCAAAAGACGGATTTCAAAAGCCAGGAAAAACTAGATCATAAACTTCTGGCACTACTTTAAAAGTGATTATTTCATAAGATAGATAATATATACAATTTAATCTATTCTTCACCAAACAAGATATTTTTAAATCTTTATCGGATTATGGATTCTATTTCTCTAGGTTTGTAAGTTATAGCATTTTATATCATAAATCTTTTGTTATTGTTGTTCTAATGCAGGTGGCGTTACAGCGACAGTTAGTCTTTCTGCCATAAGAAAGGTGTGCACAGCTGTTACTTATTTAGCACTACCTAGAGAGCATGTGTAGCTTGAAGACATGCTACGGAGATTAACACTACCCCCACAATGCTATACGATCCTATTAGACCGGGAACTATGGTTTAAAGTGGATTCGAACCACTACAAATATCCATGGCACGTCGTGTCTGAACTCAAAAACTGTGGTACCGAGTGCCAGAGCGCTAGCCACACTACCATCAGGCCTCCAGGAGAATTATATATATAAAGATTTATATAGAAGAATTATATATGCAAAAATGGATTACAGCGCCCCCTACAGCTAAAATTGTGAACGTAATCCATCCATTTAGTATTATACACATATTAAATATTTTCCTTTCCGACTATTGCAGACATTTTTATCATAGTTCTCGGACGCAAACCCAACGTATTTTTGCTATTTTAGTGAAAGTTCTGTTATTTCATTGAAAAATCAAAATTTAATCCAGCAATATTTTTTAATTCTTTAACCACTTGTTTTCCGTGATAATTTCCAGTTTGTGATTTTTCCCCTGAAATACTGGGTAATACTGGGTAAGTGATTAAATATAAAAATAAATATCAACAACAACATTTTTTTTTTGAACCAAACAATACTTTTTAAATATTTTTCTTCCTTAGTTATTACACACATTTTTTTTTTTACCTTATCCCACGGAGCAAGCTGATTTTTCTTATGTCATTGAAAAGCATCTTTCCAGTGTTACAGACAAAGTCAACCTTCTGGCTTTTGGCCAAGAAGCATTCCAGTGCGTTCAGGAGCTATTCAAACGACAAATAGTCCATTTGGGGTGTTTTCGTCACCCTTCTCTAATACAGAAAAAAGAAGTAGAAGAAGAAGCAAAAAGCTTCCCTCTTTCTGTTAAAAAAGGAGAACCAGATAGCTCGCGATCTCTTCTATAGGAAAACCATCACCTCTCTTTCAACAACAATGCACAAGAGGAAGCAGATGTAATGGAGGAAATATTTAAGTTGAAAGAGTCAGATAATGCAGCCCAGCCATTTCCCCCAAATCGTGGGCAGAAATCGAAAAAAAAAAAATTCCTCCATAGAGAGAAGAAAATATCGGCATATTTATTAAAAAATAGTTTGCGATAAATAAAAGAAAGCGTCTAGAGATATCTACTCTGAAAAGGGCATTTAAAAATATTTTCCGCGGTGGATTATCGTAGAAAAGTAGCAAAAGCATATTCAGAATTCTTCTTCTCGTCTTTTTTTCCATTTATTCCTTTTTGGAAACGCCTCTCAAGTTGTAGGCAAATCTTTCTTTTTGGTTTGAAATGAGTTGATTGTAAGGATTAAAGTATTTCCCAAGCACGTGCAAATGCATAATGATTTAATAAATAAGGCAAATCGAATCACCTAGTATTGGAGATCAAAAGAGGGCATTTCAAAAGCCAGGACAAAACTAGATCATAAATTTCTATCACTACTTTAAAAATGTTTATTTAATTAGATAGATATAATAAATACGATTTAAATAATACTTTTCCGAAGAAGATCTTCTTTAAATATTCATCCTATTATGGATTCTATTACTTTAGGATTATTATTTATTGCTTTTTGTATCATAAATTTTTTTTTTTCCTACAAAAAAGTGTTTAAAATAATGCAAATAAAGCAAAATTAATGGCAGTTGAGATGTGGTTTTATATTTTGTTTAGCAAACATTTTTTTCCTTACAAAATAAATCTTATTTGATTGCAATAATTCTTTCGTTTGTAAGAAACAAAAAAAAAATTCCGATTTCTTGAATTGTAATTTCCGATTTTAACGGATGGGAAAAAAAAAAAACTTACAATTAGTTATATATATTTCCAGTTTTTTATACATCAATATTAACTCGTGGCACCTCCACCGTAATTTGTAATAATAAGGAATATGTGTCTATGAAAGCCCATTAAAATATATCGGAGGCAGGACGTTGCCTACTGTAAAACACAGAATACGATCCATGTTTTAGTGGATTTCTTTTCATGTCATTGAAAATTCTTTTAAATTTCTAAATGTAATCACTTATTTCTCGTGATAATTTACAGTTTCTAATTTCCCCCTTTAACTTAATATAAAAATAAATACCAAGGAAAGACTTTTAGAACCAAACAACACTTTTTTAAATATTTTTATTCCTTAGTGTTACACACATTTTATTTTTGCCATTTTATGCTATTCCTCGGACCGAGCGGATTTTTCTTATGTCATTGAAAAGCATCTTTCCAGTGTTACAGACAAAGTCAACCGTCTGGCTTTTGGCCAAGCGGCATTCCAGTGGGTTCAGGAGCTATTTAAACGACAGATAGTCCATTTGTGGTGTTTTCGTCACCCTTCTCTAATACAGAAGAAGAAATAGAAGCAGAAGCAAATAGCTTCCCTTTTTCTGTTAAAAAGGGAGAACCAGATATCTCTGCAGTTGCAAGCTCGCAATAGCTTCTATAGGAAAACCATCTTTTCTCTTTCAACAACAATGCACAAGAAGAAGCAGATGTAAAGGAGGAAATATTTAGGGTGAAAGAGTCAGATAATGCAGCCCCGCCGTTTCCCCAAATCGCGTGCAGAAATAAAAAAAAATAAATGAAAAAAATTCCTCCATACCGCGAAGAAAATATCGGCATATTTATTGAAAAATAGTTTGCGATAAATAAAAGAAAGGCGTCTAGAGAGATCTGTTCTGAAAGGTCATTTAAAAATGTTTTTCATGGAGGTCTCTAGCAGAAAAGTAGCAAAAGCATATCCAGAATTCTTCTCTTTTTATTTATTTTCTTTTTTTTTTTTTGGAAACTCCTCGCAAGTTGTAAGCACATTTTTCTTCTTTGTGTAAAATGAATTGATTCTAAGGATGAAAGGTTTTCCCAATCTCGTGCAAATGCATAATGCTTTTAATAATATAAGGCAAATAGAATCACTTAGTATTGGAGATCAAAAGAGGGCTTTTTAAAAGCCAGGACAAAACTAGATCATAAATTCCTGGCACTACTTTAAAAGAGATTATTTCGTAAAATAGATATTATATATGATTCAATTTATTCTTCTTGAAACAAGATATTTTAATATCTTTATCAGATTATGGATTCTATTTTATTAGGATTACTTATAGCTTTTTTGACATAAATCTTTTGTTTCTCCTACAAAAAATATATACAAGTGTTTAAAATATTGCAAATAGAGCAAAATTAAAGAAAGTGGAGGTTTTTTTTTTATTGGATTATATTCCTCAAACATTTTTTCCTTAAATAATAAATCTTATTTGCTTACAAAATTCGTTAGATTGTAAGAAATAAAACTATTTTTGAATTTGTTTGTTATTTAAATTAACTGATACGTAAAATAAATTTAAAATTAGTTATACACAACTATTTCCACATTTTTATGCATTAATAGGCATCGTCACACCTCCATCTAATTTATGCTAAAAAGGGGTGTGTGTCTATAAAGGGCTTATGTGTCCATTAATAACCCTTTTATGGTTATTGAAGGGAGTATATTGGCCTACAGGAAAATAAAGAATAAGTTTATATTTTAGTCAAATTCTTTTCTTGCCATTGAAAATTTATTGTAATTTATAAATTTAATCGGCATTATTTTTTTAATTCTTCAACTACTTCTTTTCCGTGATAATTTACAATTTGTGATTTTTCCCCTTTGACAGGATATAAAAATGCATACCAAAAAACTTTTGAACAAAACAACACTTTTTAAATACTTTTCTTCCTTAGTTAATACACACATTTTATTTTTATGCTATTCCTCGGACCAAGCTGTTTCTTCTTACGTCATTGAGAAGAATCTTTCCAGTGTTACAGACAAAGTCAACCTTCTGGCTTTAGGCCAAGCCGCTTTCCAGTGCGTTCAGGAGCTATTTAAACGACAAATAGTCTATTTGTGGTGTTTTTATCACCCTTGTTTAATACAGAAGAAGTGGTAGAAGAAGAAGCAAAAAGCTTCCCTTTTTCTGTTAAAAAGGGAGAAACAGATATCCCTTCAGCAGCAAAGCTCACGATCGCTTCTATATGAAAACCATCTTTTCTTTTTCAGCAACAATGCACAAGAAGGAAGCAAATGTAAGGGAGGAAATGTTTAGGGTGAAAGAGTCAGATAATGCAGACCCACCGTTTCCCAAATCGTGGGCAGAAATAGGAAAAAAA
Organism: Caerostris extrusa; assembly: GCA_021605095.1. Taxonomy (NCBI): domain Eukaryota; kingdom Metazoa; phylum Arthropoda; class Arachnida; order Araneae; family Araneidae; genus Caerostris; species Caerostris extrusa. The sequence goes on from BPLR01020863.1 coordinate 81,005, forward strand.
TAAAAAATAAATAAAAATTCCTCCATAGCACGAAGAAAATATCGGCATATTTATTGAAAAATAGTTTGCGATAAATAAAAGAAAGGCGCCAAGAGAGATCTGTTCTGAAAGGGCATTTAAAAATGTTTTTACGTGGTGGATTCTCGTAGAAAAGTAGCAAAAGCATACCCAGAATTTTACTTCCCATCTTTTTATTTCTTTTTCATTTTTGGAAATGCCTTGCAAGTTGTAAACACATATTTCTTCTTTTTTGTGAAATGAATTGATTCGATGGATGAAAGGTTTTCTCAAGCACTTGCAAATGCATAATGCTTTTATAAATAAGGCAAATAGAATCACTTAGTGTAATGAGAATCAAATGAGGGCATTTCAAAAGCCAGGGCATAAATTTCTGGCACTGTGATTATTTCGTAAGATGGATAATATATTAAATTTAACTTTTTCTTCTCCAAACAAGATATTTTTAAATATGCATCAGATTATGGATTTTATTTCTTTAAGATTGTTATTTATGTCATTTAAATCTTTTGTTTGCCATAAAAATGTACATACAATTCTTTAAAATATTGAAAATAAAGCATAATTATTGAAAATCGAGGGGTGTTTTTTGGTATTTTATTTCACAAATATTTTTTTCCTTACAAAATAAATCTCATTTTCTTAAACATTTCGTTAGATTGTAAGAAACAAAAAAAAAAAATTGAATTCATTTTGTTTTTTAATTAATTGGTACATAAAATAAACTTACAATTAGTTATATATAACTATTTCCACTTTTAATGCATTTATTGGCCTCGTTCTACCCCTCTGATTTATATCAATAAAGGGTGTGTGCCTATGAATGGCTTACGTGTCTATGAATAGCCCATTAAAGGGTTTGAAGGAAGGATATTGCCGACTGGAAAACACAGAATAAGTTTTATTTTAGTGCAATTCTTTTCATGTCACTGAAAATTAATTGAAATTTCTAAATTTAATCAGCATTATTTTCTAATTTTTTAATCACTTCTGGTCCGTGATAATTTACAGTTTATGATTTTTCCCGTTTAACTGGATATAAAAATAAATACCAAAGAAAAACTCTTTTATCCAAACAACACTTATAAAATATTTTTACTCCTTAGTATTACACACATTTTATTTTTATTTCAATTCTTGGACAGACTGATTTTCATTTTATTTTTATTTCAATTCTTGGATCCCATGAAGCAAGTGATTTTTCTTATGTCATTGAAAAGCATCTTTCCAGTGTTACAGACAAAGTCAACCTTCTGGCTTTTGGCCAAGCAGCATTCCAGTGAGTTCAGGAGCTATTTAAACAACAAATAGTCTATTCGCGGTATTTTCGTCACCCTTCTCTAATACAGAAGAAGTAGAAGAAGCAGCAAAAAGTTACCCTTTTTCTGTTAAAAAGGGAGAACCAGATAGCTCGCGATCGCTTCTATGGAAAAACCATCTTTCTCTTTCAACAAAAATTCACCACAGGAGGCAGATGTAAAGGGGAGATATTTAGGGTGAAAGAGTCAGTTAATGCAGCACCGCCGTTTCCCAAATCGTGGGCACAAATAGAAAACAAAAAAATAAATAAATAAAAATTCCACCATAGTGCGAAGAAGATATCGGCATATTTATTGAAAAATAGTTTGCTATAAATAAAAGAAAGGCGTCTACAGAGATCTGTTCTGAAAAGGCATTTAAAAATGTTTTCCGTGCTGGATTGTCGTAGAAAAGTAGCAAAAGCATATTCAGAATTCTTCTACCCGTCTTTTTATTTCTTTTCCTTTTTGGAAACGTCTCGCAAGTTGTAAGCACATATTTCTTCTTTGTGTGAAATGAATTGATTCTAAGCATGAAAGGTTTTCCCAATCTCGTGCAAATGCATAATGCTTTTAATAAATAAGGCAAATAGAATCACTTAGTATTGGAGATCAAAAAGAAGGTATTTCAAAAGCCGGGACAAAACAAGATCATGAATTTATGGCAATACTTTAAAAGTGATTATTTCGTAAGATAGATAATATACATAATTTAATTTATTCTTCTCCAAATAAGATATTTTTAAATGTTTATCTGATTATGGTTTATATTTCTTAAAGAGTACTATTTATAGCTTTTATATCATTAATCTTTTGTTTCTCCTATAAAAAGTTGATATAATTGTTTAAAATATTACAAATAAAGTAAAATTAATGACCGTTTATTTATTTTTTTTTTTTTGTATTTTGCTTAAAAAATGTTTTTTTTCTTGTCAAAATAAATCTCATTCTCTTACAAGAATTCGTTAGATTGTAAAAAAATTAAATAAAATTCAAATTCATTTGTATTTTTTTTTAAATTAACTGGTGCGTAAAATAAACTTGGAATTAGTCATTAAAGGGTATTTGCCCATTAAAGGGTATTGAAGAGAGGTCATTGCCTACTGGAAAACCCAGAATAAGTTTAATATCCTAGTGGTCCCCTATTTTTTTTTTCATGTCATTGAAAATTTATTGCAATTTCTAAATTTAATCAGCGTTACTTTTAATTCTTTAATCATTTTCCTTGATAATTTACAGTTTGTGATTTTTCCTCTTTGACTGGATATAAAAAAAATACCAAACAAAAACTTTTACAGCCAAACAATAATTTTTAAATATTTTTCTTCTTTAGTTATTACCAACATTTTATTTTTACCCTATTCCTCGGACCAAGCTGAATTTTCTTATACCATTGAAAAGCACCATTCCAATATTACAAACAAAGTCAACCTTCTGGCTTTTGTCCAAGCGGCATTCCAGTGCGTTCAAGAACTATTTAAACGACAAATAGTCTATTTGAGGTTGTTTCGTCACCCTTCTCTAATACAGAAGAAGGAGAAGTAGAAGCAGAAGCAAAAAGCCAAAAAGATAGTTCCGATCTATCTGTTAAAAAGGGAGAACCAGATAGTTCGCGATCGTTTCTATAGGAAAACCATCTTTTCTCTTTGAACAACAATGCACAAGAGGAAGCAGATGTAAGGGAGAAAATATTTAGGGTGAAAGAGTCAGATAATGCAGCCCCGCCGTTCCCCGCAGAAATAAAAAAAAATAGTAAAAAAAATTCTTCATAGCGCGAAGAAAATATCGGGATATTTATTGAAAAATAGTTTTGCGATAAATAAAAGAAAGGCGTCTAGAGAGATCTGTTCTGAAAGGGCATTTAAAAATGGTTTCCCTGGTGGATTCTCTTAGAAAAGTAGCAAAAGCATATCCAGAATTCTTCTTCTCGTCTCTTTATTTCTTTTTTGGAAATGCCTCGCAAGTTGTAAGCACATTTTCCTTCTTTGCTGTGAAATGAATTGATCTGAAGCATGAAAGATTTTTCCCAAGCTTGTGCAAATGCATAATGCTTTAATAAATAAGGCAAATAGAATCACTTAGTATTGGAGATCAAAAGAGGGCATTACAAAAGATAGGACAAAACTAGATCATAAATATCTGTCACTACTTTAAAAAGTGATTATTTCGTAAGATAGATAATATGCATACAATTTAATTTATTCTTCTCCAAATAAGATATTTTTAAATATTTATCTTATTATGGATTTTTCGTCTTAAGGATTATAGTTTATAGTTATTTATATCATAAATCTTTTGTTGTTGTCTTTCTAATGTAGCTGACATTATAGAGACAGACATATAGAGAATGGCATGACATATAGAGAATTTAATTCATTCTTCTAAACAAGATATTTAAATCTTTATCAGATTATAGATTCGGTTTTTAAGGATTATTATTTATAGTTTTTATAATATGAATATTTTGTTTCTCCTACAAGAAGTATACAATTGTTTAAAATGTTCTAAATGAAGTAAAATAGATGGAAATTGAGTTTTTCTTTTTTTTTTTTTTTCTGTATGTATTTTTTTTTTTTCCATTTCCAATTTTTTTTTACATCAATGGACCTCGTGAATCCTCCCTCTTATTTATACTACTTATGTCTCCGTAGCCCATTAAAGGGTAACGATGAAAAGACATCGTCAACTGGATATCTTTTAGGGTAGCTTCCTTGCATTTTCCGTTCATATGGGTGTAAATCCTGAAATACCTACCAGGCGCCTAATTGTCGTGACAATTTACAGTTTGTGATTTTTCCCCTTTAACTTGATGTAACATTACATACTAAACAAAACTTTTGAAACCAAACAACAGTTTTTAAATGTTTTTTCTTCCTTAGTTATTACACACATTTTATTTTTATTTTATTTGTTGGACCAGATTGATTTTTCTTATGTTATTGAAAAGCATCTTTCCAGTGTTACAGACAAAGTCAACACTTCTGAGTTTTGCCCAAGCGGCATTCCAGTGCATTCCGGAGCTATTTAAACAACAAATAGTCTATTCGAGGTATTTTCGTCACCCTTCTCTAATATATAAGAAGCAGAAAAGCAAGAAACTTCCCTCTTTCTCTTAAAAGGAGAACCAGATATCTCTGCAGCGGGCAAGCTCGCGATCGCTTCTATAGGAAAATCATCTTTTCGGATTTCAACAACAATGCACAAGAAGAAGGAGATGTAAGGAAGGAAATATTTAGGGTAAAGAGTCAGATAATGCAGCAATGCCGTTACCCCAAATCATGGGCAGAAATAGAAAAGATAAATAAATAAATAAAAATTCCTCCATACAGCGAAGAAAATATCGGCATATTTATTGAAAAATAGTTTGCGATAAATAAAAGAAAGGCGTCTAGAGACATCTATTCTAAAAGGGCATTTAAAAATGTTTTCCGCGGTGGATTCTAGCAGAAAAGTAGCAAAAGCATATCCACAATTCTTCTTCTCATCTTTTTAATTCTTGTATTTCTTTATGAAAAACGCCTCGCAAGTTTTAAGCACAACTTTCTTCTTTGTTTTAAATTAATTGATTGTAAGTATGAAAGGTTTTTCCAAACACGTTCAAATGCATAATGCTTTAATAAATAAGGCAAATAGAATCACTCAGTATTGGAGATCAAAAAGAGGGCATTTCAAAAGCCAGGACAAAACTAGATCATAAATATCTGGCACTACTTTAAAGTGATTATTTCTAAGTTAAATAATATAAATTTAATTTAATTTATTCTTCTCCAAAACAGATATTTTTAAATCTTTAGCAAATTATGGATTCTTTTTTTCTAGGATTATAATTTATAGCTTTTTATATCAGAAATCTTTTGTTGTTGTCATTCTAATACAGCTGTCATTACAGAGACAATTTGTCTTTCTGTCATAAGCAATGTCTGCACCGTTGTTAATATTTATTAATATCCAGGATTCGTGTAGCTTGAAGACATGCTACGGCGTGAGCCACACAACCCCCACAATGCTAAACGATCCTATTAGAGCGGGAACTATGGTTTAAATTGGGTTCCGAACCAGTACAGCATCCATGCACCGTCGCGTCAGGATCCAAAACCTGTGGTACTGAGCACCAGAGCACTAACCACTCTGCCATCAGGCCTCTGGGAGAATTATATATATAAAGTTATGTCATTGAAAAGTCATTGAAATTTCTAAATTTAATCAACATTATTATTTAATTCTTTAATCACATCTGTTCGTAAAAATTTACAGTTTGTGAATTTCCCCCTTTAACTGGACACAAAATTAATACCATACAAAACTTTTGAACCAAACAACACTTTTTAAATATTTTTCTTCCTTAGTTATTACACACACATTTTTATTTTTATACTATTCCTCGGACCAAGCTGATATTTCTTATGTCATTGAAAAGCATCTTTCCAGTGTTACAGACAAAGTCAACCTTCTGGCTTTCGACCAAACAGCATTCCAGGGTGTTCAGGAGCTATTTAAATTACAAATAGTCTATTTGCGGAATTTTCGTCACCCTTCTCTAATACAGAAGAAGAAGTACAAGAAGAATCAAAATTTTAAAGAATCAAAGAATAAAAAAAATTATGTTTAAAAGGTAGAACCAGATATCACTGCAGTGGCAAAGCTCGTGATCGCTTCTATAGATAAACCATCTTTTCTCTTTTCGCAACAATGCACAAGAGGAAACAGATGTAAGGGAGGAAATATTTAGGGTGAAAGAGTCAGATAATGCAACCCCGCCACTTCCCCAAATCGTGGGCAGAAATAAAAAAATAAATAAAAATTCCTCCATAGCAAATATCGCCATATTTATTGAAAAATAGTTTGCGATAAATAAAAAAGGCGTCTAGAGAGATCTGTTCTGAAAGGGCATTTAAAAATGTTTTCCGTGGTGGATTCTCGTAGAAAAGTAGCAAAAGCATATCCAGAATTCTTCTACCCGTCTTTTTATTTCTTTTCCTTTTTTGGAAACGTCTCGCAAGTTGTAAGCACATATTTCTTCTTTGTGTGAAATGAATTGATTCTAAGCATGAAAGGTTTTCCCAAGCAAGTGCAAATGCATAATGCTTTAATAAATAAGGTAGATAGAATCACTAAGTAATGGAGATCAAAAGAAGGCCTTTCAAAACCAGGAAAAAAATTTATCATGAATTTCTGGCACTACTTTAAAAGTGATTATTTCATACAGTAGATAATATATACGATTTAATCTATTCTTCTCCAAATAAGATATTTTTAAATCTTTTATCTTATTATGGATTCTATTTCTTTAGGATTATCTATAGCTTTTTTATGTCATAACTCTTTTTGTTTCTCCTAAAAAATAGATACGAGTGTTGAAAATATTGCAAATAAAGCAAAGGTAAATACAGTTGAGGGTTAAAAATAAAATCCTTCAAAAGAAATATCCTTCGCCTTACAAGATCTCGTTAGAATGTAAGAAACAAAAACACAGTTTGAATTCATTTGTTTTTTTAAATTAACTTGTACGTAAAATTAACTAGTTATAAGTAACTATTACTAAACAATTAGTTATAAGCAACTATTTTCCCTTTTCCGTATATTAATCGACCTCATGACCCCTCTTCCTTATTTATACATGATAGCCCATTAATAGATAATGAAAGGATGATATTGAATTCTGGAAATATTTAAGGGTATCTGGTCTATATCTGTAGATGAATGGGTATCTACGGATGAAAATCCTGAAACTCCTACCAGACAACCTAAATTTCGATGCACGGATCTTACATACATTGTTTGAATACCACTCACTTTTGAAAGCAGTAACTGCAAAGGTAGTTGAAATTAGATGGCTTCTGTGTCCGTGAAAAGCCCATTAATGGGTATTTAAGGGAAGACATTGCCTACCGAAAATCTTTTAAAAGTATCTGGCCTGCATATTCATGAAACATCTACCAGACAGCCAAACTGTTGATGAGATGAACATACACAAACTGTCTGAATAACCATCGACTCTTCTCCCTTCTGAAAGTAGTGACTGCAAAGGTCATTGATGGATTTTGTGTCCATGGATAGCCCATTAAAGGGTATTGAAGGGAGGATATTGACTACCGGAAATCTTTTTAATGGGGTATTTGGTCTGGTCATATGAGTGTAAACCTGAAACACCTACCAGGCAGCCTAATTTCCGAGTCAAAGAACTTACACAAACTGTCTGAATAACCATCAACTCTATTCATTTCTGAAAGTAGTGATTGGAAACGACGTTTAAATTGGATGACTTATGCGTCCATGAATAGCTCATTAATGGATACTGAAGGACTGTGCCTACCGGAAATCTTTTAAGGGTATTTGGCTTGCATTTTCTGGTCATATGAGTGTAAACCTGAAACACCTACCAGGCAGCCTAATTTCCGATGCAAAGAACTTACACAAACTGTCTGAATAACCATCAACTCTATTCACTTCTGAAAGTAGTGATTGGAAACGACGTTTAAATTGGATGACTTATGCGTCCATGAATAGCTCATTAATGGATACTGAAGGGAGGACTGTGCCTACCGGAAATCTTTTAAGGGTATTTGGCTTGCATTTTCTGGTCATATGAGTGTAAACCTGAAACACCTACCAGACAGCCTAATTTCCTATGCAAAGAACTTACACAAACTGTCTGAATAACCATCAACTCTATTCATTTCTGAAAGTAGTGATTGGAAACGACGTTTAAATTGGATGACTTATGCGCCCATGAATAGCTCATTAATGGATACTGAAGGGAGGACTGTGCCTACCGGAAATCTTTTAAGGGTATTTGGCTTGCATTTTCTGGTCATATGAGTGTAAACCTGAAACACCTACCAGACAGCCTAATTTCCGATGCAAAGACACAAACTGTCTGAATAACCATCAACTCTATTCATTTCTGAAAGTAGTGATTAGAAACGACGTTTACATTGGATGACTTATGTGTCCATGAATAGCTCATTAATGGATATTGAAATGAGGACTCTGCCTACCGGAAATCATTTAAGGGTATTTGGCTTGCATTTTCGGTCATATGGATGTAAATCCTGAAATTCTTAACAGACAGCCTAATTTCCGATGCAAAGAACTTACACAGACTGCCTGAATAACCATCTACTCTACTCATTTCTGAAAGTAGTGACTGCAAAGGAAGTTTAAATTGGGTTATATCTGAAACCTCTTAACCACTAGCGGCTCATATTACCATACTTTCCAAAGTTTGGCTTTATTATTTTTAACTATTAATAAATCTATTAATAGTTAAAAAGTAATAAAAAGCCATATTTAGAGAATAAAAAACTTTTATTTTTAGTTATTAATATTTTTATAGTATGTCATCAAGAATATTATCCATCAAAACATAAAAATATGTTTTTGCAAAAAAAACACTTTGAAAAATTTAAAAGCGAAATTTATTATACTTGTTTAAATTTATTATTTTGATAATTATAATATCTAACAATAAAAATAACTTACATGTTTCTTTTATAATTACTTTCAAATATATTATACGTTAAAAATTTAATAAAATAATTATGGCATGATAATCATTAGGTTCAAATTATTGATATCTTAATTCTTATATTTATTTCAGCTACGAATTGATTCAGATAGGGGAGTTTCTAGTATTCTTTAAACTCGGATGCTACAGTAAATATATTTTGAAATATTTTTAAAAATTATCCATATTACCTTTGCAGTCTAAATAATTGAATTAGTTAATTGCTTTATCAGCAGCAACACCAACAACAAAAAAAGAAAGTTGATAAAAGATAAACAAAATAAATATAATTTATTTTAATTTTCTAGAAAATATTTTATCATTGTTTCAAAACTATTGAAATAGGTTTTAAAGAACAAATTTCTAAAGAGCACTTAGTTTTGTAGGAGCAAACATTTATTTTCAAATACAACTAATTTTATGAAAATGTTCAATTAGTAAAACCAGTTTTTTTTTTCAAAAAAACCACGATTTTATCTTGTTTCTAAGAGCCCTGTTAAAATTTAAACTCTAAATTAAAGGCTAAAAGTTTTAGAATTTAATTGGTTAAGAAAAACATTGTTGTACTTATAAAATATGAAGTAAAATTAATTTGCATTCCATTTTTTATTGTGAATTATTTTCAGAAAAACATGTTAGAAAACAATTAGGTTTAAAAAGCACTTTAAAACAAAGTTTCTACAAAGATTAGGAAAAAAAACTAATTTAAAAAATGCATAAAATTCAATAACTTTTCTAAACAATATAGCAAAAAAATTAGAAAAATGGAATGTTGTTGAATCAAATTGACTAATGCTTCAAAATCGTAAAGCTACTGATTCTATTATATTTATTTTATTTTACAGCCAATGAATATTTAAATTTTTAAAATTATCCTTATTTTAAATTTTTTTTTTTTTGGAATTATAAGTATTTTATTTCACACTGAAGAGAATATTTTTCAGATATCTTTTCAATAATGCCAGTTTCATGTAACTTAAATGGAAAAATCAAAATCTTTAGACTAAATCATTTATACGATATTAATAAAGATAAAACAAATTTTTAATTTAAAAGATGCAATAATATAAATGATTATTTTTATTCATTCCGTATATATATATATATATATATATATATATATATATATATATATATATATATATATATATATATATATATATATATATATATATATATATATATATATATATATATATATAGTATTACTTAATATTTTTGTAAGACAAAGATTTTTTTTTAGCTTAATGCTTTTTATCATTACATAAAACGTTTTTAAATGAACTTCATCAGACCATTTTATAAGCTACTGTTTATTTTTAAATTAAAAAAGTACAATATAATAAATTATATATAAAAAAATTAATATATTTCTGAATATATATATAACAATGTATGATGTCAGAGATTCTTCCACCAATCACCAATTATAAGATTGTTATGCAGTATGGATTATATTTTGCACCATGATGAATTTATTTTAAAAATTAATTGCAGAGCCTAAACTAGTTTACCATCAAACTAAATAAGATAAAAACTGGTAATTATTTCTTTTTAAAAATAGTTTTTATAGCTAGGAATCTTTTATTTATGGTTTCAACAAAGAAATCAGTAAAAGTTGTGTGAAACGTTTTTCAATGTTTCCAAAGTATATATACCAAGTTATTAACCTACAAACTAATTTAATAATTAAATACAAGCAATACTCTCAAGTTGTTTTGTTTAATTATTCATAACATAATTAAGTATTTTCTTAAAATAAAAAACTTTTTGTAAAATAATTTTCATCTTACGTTAAATGAGTTTTGCAATAGTTGATTATTTAATGGCCATAAATATTTTCCAAGCAAAAAAAAAGATATTACTTAAGAAGATTTTTCTTAATTAATAATGAATCCATTCATTAAATGTTCTAAAATTTATTTCAAATGTGTATAGCAATTATAAATGAGCCTAAATTTTATAATAATGAAGGAATGATTTATATGTTTATTGTTTATGCAATGCCATTTAGAGAAGAAGCTTTTATGAAACCACGCAATGATTGCTAAGGTAAGGTGGAAGCAGATTTTTATTAAATGAATTTGTGCATACCAATTTATAAGCTAATGTTTAGTTTATTTTTAATTGAAAAGTTCAACATAATAAATTATATATAAAATATTTAAATATATATCTGAGTATATACAACGATGGATGATTTCAGAGATTATTCCACCAATCACTAATCATAAGATTATTTGGCAATATGAATTATATTTTAGATTATGTGATATTACTCACGATAAATTTGCTTTAAAATTTAATTGCAGAGTCCATACTAGTTTACCATCAACCTCAAGAAAAAAAAAAACTGGTAATTCTTTCTTTTTAAAAATAGTTTTTACAGCTAGGAATATTTTTATTTATGTTTTCTACAAACAAACCAATGGTGTGAAATGGTTTTCAAAGTTTCTCTCTCTTATATATATATACACTGAAGTGACAAAAGTCATGGGTTACCTCTTAATATCGTGTCGGCCCTCCTTTCGCCCGGAGAAGTGCAGCAACTCGACGTGGCATGGACTCAACAAGTCGTTGGAAGTCTTCTGCAGGAATATTGAGCCATGCTGTCTCGATAGACGTCCATAATTGTGAAAGCGTTGATGGTGCAGGATTTTGGGCACGAACAGACCTCTCGATGATGTCCCATAAATGCTCGATGGGATTCATGTCGGGCGATCTAGGTGGCCAGATCATTCATTGGAATTGTCAGAATGTTCTTCAAACCAATCGCGAACAGTTGTGGCCCGGTGACATGGCGCATTGTCATCCATAAAAATTCCATCGGTGTTTGGGTACATGAAGTCCATGAATGGTTGCAAGTGATCTCCAAGTAGCTGAATATAAGCATTTCCAGTCAATGTTCGGTCCAGTCGCACCAGAGGACCAAGTCCATGCCATGAAAAAACAGCCCACACCATTACGGAGCCACCACCAGTGCCTTTCTGACAGTTTGGGTCCATGGCTTCGTGGACTCGAATCCTGCGCCACACTCGAACCCTTTTTGTCACTTCAGTGTATATATATATAATATAATATTATATATATATATAATATATAATATAATTTTCTGCAAAGAATGCTCTCAAAATGTTTTATTTAAATATTCATAACACCATTAAGTATTTTTTTTTAAATATGAAACTTTTTGTGAAATAATTTTAATCTTGCATTGAAACAGTTTATATTTGCAGTAGTTGATTATTTAACAGTCAGAACATAATTAACTTACAAAATATATAATACTTAAAAAAAGAAATATTCTAATTAATAATGAATCTATCCAGTAAATGTTCTAAAATTAATTTCAAATGCGTGTGCCAATTACAAATGACCCTAAATTTTATAATAATGGGGGAATGATTTATATGTTTATTATTTATGCATCGTTATTTGGCAAGAAGTTTTTATGAAAACACGCAATGAGTGCTTAGGTAGGGAGTTTTTTTCTTCAGGTAGAAAAGCATGACCCCAATAAAAATTCCACCACGACATGGAACCAGATGAAGCGGAAATGCAGTAATACTTTCCTCGTTAAAATGTCATTAAATCGTTAAATACATCGATGTACCTTTAAGGGTGCATTAAAAAGAAATTAGACGTTTTTTTGCTGAAAGCATGATGTCTTTTATATTTCTTTTCTCTCATTAGGATACTGATATTTTTTGTTTCACTTAGAACGATCGATTTGTCTTTAAATGCTCCAGCATCAAAAGACAAAGGTTAAACCACACAACTTGGTGATTCAATTATTTCGATAGTTCTTCTTTTAATTATTATCACACTTTTCTTTTTATGTGAGATATTTCTTGCACTTAAAAGAAACCGAAAACATTTGCAAAGATTTATCTGGACAGTTAAATTTACCATTAAGATAATGAATAGGTTATAAATTAAAGTGAAATGCATTGAATTTATCTTAGGTAAAAGTATGAATTTGTTTATAAACTTTAGTAAGGGAATTTAAAGGAGTAACTATGTTGTTCTAATGCAGTTGGCGATACAGAGACAATTTAATCTTCATGCCATAAACATGATTCTACATTTAATCATCTTTTATAACAAAATTTATGTTCTTTAATTTTGTGAATAACAATAATTTCAAATATGAGTTCATAATGCCATTTTAAAAAAAAAAAAATTTTCTTTTTCTTATATTTTATATATTTTCTTTCTTTATTTTTATATATTTTTTTTCTTATATTTTATATATTTTCTTTCTTATATTTTATATATTTAATTACTTTTATATATTATGTATTATATTTTCTTATATACTACATTTTCTTTCTTTTATATTAATATTATGTATTTAAAAATCATATATATCTTTTATTTATATGAAATCATAAAAATCAAAAAAATTGAACACATTTAATAAAATATTTTTGTTAATGAAAAGAAGTTAAATGCGAATTTTAAAAAAAAACAGAATTTCTTACATCAAATAGATTTAGTGTAATCTCATAATTCATTGGAACTAAACTGTATGATTAGCAATATAATGGCATCTGATTATATTTTTATGCAAGCAATACTTATATAATGGTTGTTATATAATGGTTTATAATATATATCACTATACTTTTATTTCAAACAAACAAAAGAAAAATGTGTTACATAATTTCGTGAATTTTAGTTTCCTAAATTTAAACATGAGACTTGTTTACCATCAAACTCATTTAACAATAATATGAAAATAAATGTCGTTTTTACGACATAGTTTGAAAGCATATGGAAACTTTCAACGTACATTAAAGCCTATAAAAATATTTTATTTTGGCAATATTTACACACAACAATGATTTCCTGAAGGAATATATCCCTGTAAAAGTTTGTTTTACAATATTTGTCATATACACTAGCTAAGGAAAGTAAATATAAAGATTCAGACAGTCTTATGTTGGTATACGGTCTATTAAATATCTTTAATACCAGTCTGGAATTTTGTAAACTGTATTTGAATATCACTGTTATAAAAGTTTAATGTTTAAGACTTTGAAAATAGTCAAACATGGAACTTTACAGACTTGTTGTCAAAGAACATATATGTCAGCCAAGAGAATTAAAAACAAGTAAATATCCTGTAAATATTTTACCGTTCAGCATTATATTATTTGACTATATAAATATTTATCTATAAAGAAATTATATAATTATTACTAAGAAATAGTTAGCATAATAATTAAGAATTATATAATTATAGTTATATAATTTATTATTAAGAAATTAAGCTTTATAAAATAATTATTGTGACATATTTACATTGTTATTGAGAAATTACAGGAAATCAATAACAATAATTTCGAACTTTCAAATCTTCGAAGCTATTAAAAAATTTTAAATAACATAAACTGTTAAAAAATTATTTTTTAAATACTCCAATTTTCAAAATTGCTGTATTTTCTGAAAGAAACTATATTCTACTCTTTATTAAGCACAGCGAATAGAATGTACCATAATAAAACTTAAGGTTGATAAAATTAGAAGATAAATATCTTTTATGTCAATTTTTTCGATTAAATTCTAGACCATTTTTCAGTTTTTATTACTTTTTAGTTTAACCCTGAATTTTTTTTTTTTTTCGTTTTTAGCTTTAAAAACAACAACAGGACTAAATTATATTGATTATTTATTATTAACAATACTTTTTAAGTTGCATTTGCAATTCTTGTTATTAAATATTAAATTAAAAAGTCCTATAAATTGAAGAACCATGTTAAATCCATCGTAAAACAAAATATTCACTGTGTGAAAATAGTTAATATTTTTACCAAACACTGCGCTGATTGCACACCTCGTTTTTATTTTATTGTATTTTTTTTATTTTTTATTATTTTTATACTTTTTTTTTTTATTTTTTTGTATTTTCCTGCAGTGGACGAAACCTTAAGTACTTGATGTCAAGTTCACTTCTATTAAAAAGGAAACAATCCCATGTTCTATTCTAAAAAGAGTTTTCTCAGAAATATAAGTAGAAATACTCACGTCCCTTTTCGCGTCAATTAAAACATTTGTAAATTTAAATTTTTAACTGTATTAAAATTCATATTTATTGCAAAAAAGTGTTTTTTTTTTTTATTTTAACCATATTTTGTTACACCTTTTTAAAAAGCATGTATTTTTCCCCCTAAGACACCTTATACAATAAAACACAAATGTTCAATGCAATTAATATCTAATCGAATACAAGACAAACAAAATCGAATACCATGATTATTGCCAAATCCAATGTAACATTTTAATATTTTTCTCTAAATATCAATAAATCATGTCCATTCCTTGTACATGTAGTTAATGAATAGGGTAAAATTAATGTGATTTAAATCAAATAATGATATTCTGAGTAATAAATATCCAAGGCAAGAAACTTAACATTGCATCGACCATCAAAAAACATGTTAATGTAACATTGTCCACTTATTTTTAAATTTTGCTTTTTATGATTCTTAATTGCACAATCTTGTTATTTCCATATGAGTGTCACAGGAGATAGACTTTTCCTAAGAATGTCCATCATTCTTCTGTGCCTCATGTAATTAAACAACTCCATGTTATAAATTGATGTAATAAGGAGATGTACATAAACACGGTTGATAACCACAGATACTATTTTCACACCAGACGTATTGTTCACTTTTGTAACATTGTCCCCTTTTTCAATAAATAGTATTTATAAAATTGAAATAAAGCAATAATATTCACCAATTTTTACATACAAAATCATACCTTTATCTTTACTAACAGTTATTCTATTTAAAAAAAAAAACAACAACAAATATTTTGTTTTAAATCTAATATTTTGTTAATTTTTGCTTTAGAATTACTTATTTTTAAATTTTACTTTATGATTCTTAAAATTCAAATAAAGCAATAATAATCACCCATTTTTACTTACAAAAATCAAACAATTATTAGATTTAAAAAAAAACAAATCTGTTGTTTTAAATCTAATATTTTGTTAATTTTTGCTTTATAAATACTTATTTTTAAATTTTTACTTTATGATTTTTAAAATTCAAATAAAGCAATAATAGTCATCAATTTTTGTGTACAAAATCAAACAATTATCTGTACTAACAGTTATCAGATTTAAAAAAAAAAAAACAAATATTTGTTAATTTTGCTTTATAATTACTTATTTTTATATTTCACATTGGAATTACTTATTTTTAAATTTTACATTGGAATTACTTATTTTTAAATTTTATTTTTATGATTCTTAATTATACAATTTTCTTATTGTCCATATATGTGTCAAGACTAATAGTAGTGTCATTAAATACATTATTAAAACTGTCCACATTTTTAATAGGTATTAATGAAATTCAAATAATCAAAAACATAATAATATATCATTTGTATTCAATAAATAAAAATATCAACACAATCAATTATGTCTTGTTAATATTCATCAATTTTTATATAAGAAATCAATCATTTATCTACATCTGTATTAACAGTTATATTTAAAAAGACACATCTGTTGTTTTAAATCTAATATTTTGTTAAATTTTGCATTATAATTACTTAATTTTAAATTTTACTTCATGATTCTTAATTGCACAATTTTCTTATCTTCCACATAAGTGTCGCAGGAGACAGACTTTTTCCCTAAGAATGTCCATCTTTCTCCTGTGCCTCATGTAATTAAACAACTCCATGTAATAAATTGATGTAATAAGTAGATGTACATAAACACGGTTGATAACCACAGATACCATTTTCGCACCAGACGTATTGTTCACTTTGTAAAATATCGCTCCCCAAGAATAATCCCGCCAGAGAGTGGGCCATTGTTCAAAGTTGGAAGGGAAAGTTTTCAACCCTCATAAAATGAATCATTAACTGAGTGGACAAAGCCTAATCATAAAATCAATGGGGACTTTGAAGAGGACGATACATGCGGAGGAGAGTTCCATTTATCTCACTTTATTCGGACTGTCTTTGCTATCGTTGAAGCCACTTAACGTCAGTGCACAGTGCTTGCTTAGGGTGGTGTGGGTTTTGGGGGAGAGAGATAGCATGAAGATAGTTATTGATCTCTTTGTAAAATCTGTTATTAGAAAAACAAAATTCTCGATTGAACGACTTGTAAACTTTTCTTCTCACAAAAAAAATTTAACGATACCAGAAAAGTAAGTGATGACCTAATTGAAGATTGTCCTTGCAGTATACAATCGTGACGATTGTCAGATTTTTTTTTGTCATGTGTAAATCTTGTATGGAATTTTGTAGTAATTTTGTATTTTTATCTAGAATTTTGTAGTAGTTTTGTTTTCTGGAATTCAAATAATTTTTGTAAAAACATTATTTCACAATCATTTATTATTTTACAATTATTATAACATTATTTGGAATGTCAAATAATATTTTGTAAAAACATTATTTGACATTCCATATTGTATTGTTAAAGTAAACCAGTGATAAAGTTTTTTACCTACTGCAAAACAATTAATACTCATTCAAACGCTAAATGATGTAGGCATGTAGAAATCTTATTATTAAATGTTAAATGAACTATTGTTAAATGACCATATTGTATTTTGTCTTGTTTATTTTTTGTGGTAAATTTTGTATTTTGTATTAGTATTCAATATGGAGCGTTCAATAATATTTTGTAGAAATATTATTTGATATTCCATATTTAATTGTTAAATATAAACCATTGGTACATTATTTTTTCAACTTCAAAACAATTACTTATTCAAAAGCTAAATCAGTTTTAAACGACATGTTATAATCTTCATCTTATATGAATAATATCTACTGTTAAATGAACAATTTGTCTTTTTTGTTGTTGTTGTTGTTTTGTAGTAAATTTTGTATTTTTGTATTTGTATTCAATATGGTATATCAAATAATATTTTGTAAAAATATTACTTGACATTACATATTAAATTGTTGAAATAACATTGATAATTTTTTTACCAACTTCATAACAATTAGTACTCATTCAAATGCTAAATCACTTTTAAAACGACATATAGAAATTTTTTATTATTAATCTTCATTATATCAATAATATCTACTGTTAAATGAACATTTTGCGTTTTGTTTTGTTTGTTTTTTTTTGTATTAAATTTTTCATTTTGTATTTGTATTCAGTATGGAATGCCAAATAGTATTTTACAAACTATTATTTGACATTTCGTATTGAATTGTTAAAAATAAACAAGTGATAAATTTTTGTACCAACTTCAAAATCATATGTACTCATTCAAATGTTATATAATTTTTATACGGCATGTAGAAATCCTGTTATTAATCTTCATTATATCAACAATATCCCTAGTTAATTGAACACTGTTTCGTTCAATTATCGTTCGATACATACATAAAAATTCCAAAAAAAGAATTTTTGGTTGAGTCTTATAAGACTTACTTATAATACTTATTCTATATCTTATAATACTTATTCAGCATAATACATTTGTAATTTCAAAAATAAAAACAATTTTCCTAAGAAATAATTATTTACTTCCCAGCACTACAGTCCCCATTGATGTTGGACCAAGGTTGTCTGTCTACAAGGAGATTCCAAAACAGGAGATGTTTTTCTTTTTACAAGGTAGGGTTGTCATCTTTGTTCCCTACTCTCTTTGAAGTTACATTATATCGAGACCTACGATTTAAAAGGGATTCAGAGCACACTACAAACTTCTATGGCACAGATGGACCAAAGAGCTATAATTGTCTGTATTTTACTTTAAAGACTCTAATATTGTTTGTGTCTAATTGTACGTGTGTATTGCTTGTGCAAATAAATCTGTAAATTCTCAAATATGTGCCTCAAGTATCTCAATTTAACCACACCCCATTTACAATTGGACCCGGCCTTATCTGTACACTACAAATAAAATATAGTTTGTACAATTTAATATGTAATTAAAAATACTCACATGTTCAGACTTACGTATGAGTATTTTTAATAATCTAAGTAAAATAATCCAAATTATCTAAATAAAATTTATCTAAATTAAAATAAGCAATTTAAAAATTCCATCATCCCAAATTTTGGTTTTAACTGCCAGAAATAACTAAGAAGTAAATAACAAAATCATATGCAATACAAGCAAACAATAGTATAACATAAAAAAAGGAAAAACATTAATTAATATCTCTTATTGTTTTGACTTTTGTATTAATGATATTGCTTGTTTATTTCTGACACGTGAAAGCAATAAATGTCTAAAAATACTTTCGAAGTCAATTAATTTTAAATTTACAGATTCTATGAAACAGTGATATATTTATTTTAATCTGATTTTTAGTAAAAAAATATACAGCTTTATAAAAAGTAAACCCTTTGTCATTATTCAATGACCTGCTTCATTCCATCTGTATTTATCACTTTAACAGCTTTCTTTTCTCTCAGTAGATAAGAATAATCATACAATAAATCAACGCTTAAGTTCACATTAATATTAATTTATCAGATATAATTTATCTAAATCAGGGGTGACCAACCTGTAGCCCATCTTGAATATTTTTCCGGCATGTGAGATTTATCACACTTTTTACAAAATATATTTATTTTTATAATGGCCAAAGTAGTGAAAAACCAATGTATTAAAAAAAACACTTATTGTGTGTGCATCCATTTATTCAACAATTAACTGTCGAAATTGAGGAAAATTAAATTTGATTTTAAAAATAACATTCTTGTGAACTATATGACAGCTATTGCCTGTTTTATTAATGAGTTTACAGCTATGAGTTCGCAGAATAATTAAAATATATTGTGCAAACTCAGGCTTGGAACATCTAATATAACAGGTTCTATGTTTCACTTTAAGTGGCCTCATTGACGCAGTGCCCGTTCCTAGATACACGCAGTTGATTGTTGATAGCAGAGTCAACCAGACTCTTAGTTCAAGTTGTTAGGGCTTTTGGCTCCACTTACACCTGCGATTCGTTTTTCTTTTTTTTTCTTTTTCAAAAATGAAATTGACCCAACAGAAAACATGCTCAAACATAACGGACGCAACACCAATTACAAAGTGCAAATACCCAAATTGAGATCGATTTGCAAAAGCTAGCGAAAGCGCGGTAAAACACATATCGCACTTGTAAAATAAATGTTTTTTAATGATTTCATTTATATATATTTATATATTTTTTATATTTCCTTTTTTACTGTTATATATTTATATATTTTTTAAATTCCTTTTTAGTGTTATATATTTTTTTATAATTCTTTTTTTAGTGTTATATATTTCTTTACAATGTGCGTTTTTGTATCATTATTATTATATTATATGTTTACATGCAAGAATGATAGTAAACACAAAAATAATAACTCATTATACACTGTCCAATCACATTCATGTGACCACCTGTTAAAAGCCAGAATATACACTCTTGTAATTCTGGCTTTAAGTGGAAGTGTGGAATGTGGTATTAAGTGGAATTCTTTTTATATACACTCCACTGCAATGTGCTGCCACCTGCCTTTTGTGATTGGTTATTAGTAGTAGGAAAGTAGGTGGTGGTCACATTAATGTGACTGGAATGTGTATTTCAATTTTTTTCTCCAAAAATGTCTACATTGGGTCTAAATATAATATGGGTATACATATTATATGCGGCCGTAAGAGTTATGATGCATTTCCAAAGTAGCCCGCAACATCATTTAGGTTGGCTACTCCTGACCTAAATAATACCAAACCGTTCAAAGTAAACGATTATCATTTATATACTTAATTTTGCAACTTAAAAAAATTCATTACATTGTGTTTTCATAAATTTGATTTACATCGCCAAACAAACAAGACCACCGCCAAATCAAAGTTAAATAATCATCAAGAAAAACTAAAAAAAAAATGCTGATAGACAAATGCCTGTTTCATTACTAATGGAATTCAAAAATTAACTATCTAAATTCCCATTAATATTAATTTATTAGATATTATTTATCTAAATAATATAAAATAGTTTAAAGTAAACGATTCTCATCTATATACTAAATTTTACAGCTTAAAAAATCATTATATTATGTTTTCGTAAATTTGATTTACATCGCCAAACAAACAATATCACAACCAAATCGAGGTTAAACAATTATCAAGAAAAACTAAATTAAAATAAAAGTTGATAGACAAATGCCTGTTTCATTACTAATGGAACTCGAAAATTAACTATCTAAAAATCACAATAATATTGATTTATCAGTTATTTATCTAAATAATCTAAATAATTATCTAACCTTTCATCTTTTATCTAAATAATATCAAACAGTTCAAAGTAAATTTATTTCATATTTCATTTATATATTTAATTTTGCAACTTAAAAAATGCGTTACTGTATATCTTCGTAAATTTGATTTACATCGCCAAATAAACAAGATCTCTGCCAAATCGAGGTTAAACAATTATCAAGAAAAAAAAGAAAAAAATAGAACTGATAGACAAATGCCTATTTCATTATTAATGAAATTCGAAAATTCACTATCTAAATTCATATTAATATTAATTTATCAGATATTATTTATCTAAATAATCTAAATAATATCAAATAGTTCAAAGTAAATTCATTTCATTTATATATTTAATTTTGCAACTTAAAAAAAAAAAAAATGCATTACAGTATGTTTTCACAAATTTGATTTACATCGTCACACAAACAAGACCACTGCCAAATCGAGGTGAAGCAATCACCAAGAAAAAAAGCTAATATACAAAAAGCCTGTTTTGTTACTAATGGAAATCGAAAATTAACTATCTAAATTGACATTACTATTAGTTTATCAGATATTATTTACCTAAATAATCTAAATAGTTATCTAAACTTTCATGCTTTATCTAAATATCAAATAGTTCAAAGTAAACGATTCTCGTCTATATACTAACATTTTACAGCTTAAAAAATCATTATATTATGTTTCACCAAATTTGATTTATCGCCAAACAAACAAGACCATTGCCAAATCAGGGTTAAACAATCATCAAGAAAAACTAAAGGAAAAAAAAGACTGATAGACAAAATGCCTGTTTCATTACTAATGGAATTCGAAAATTAACTATCTGGAAGTAATTACTTACTTTTAATCGATTTTAGAAAACTTCATTAAGTGAAGAAAATCGCATGTTTTTGTGTTCCTTTTCGCACTCAGTTGCACTAATGAGGTTATCATGAACCCAAAGAAATGAACAGACGTGAAGTATGGAGGAGAAAGGAATTAAAATAAATAAATGGAAAAGAAAATGAAAATGAAATAAAAAAAATTCCAATTTCATCTAACTTTTGCTCAGGAACAAAGATAAGCTGCGGAGTTTCCCTTCAAAATAAATTTGATGCTTTCTAATCACATTTTAGCTCCCTACCATCGAACCATTAGAGACGTCGTAATACTTTCTCCCCTTTTTCAGTGCACCAGCACCAAAGTTCATGACTAAGTGAAATGTTTCCGTAATTAGGGGTAATTACGCAGACGTATGTGCACCTCGAAACTCAGTTTTTCCTCGTAAATTCAGAAGCAAAGATGAGGTTTAAGTGGCGGTTGGCAACTGGGCTTTCGTTCCCCAGCACCTTCAGCTTCGCATTCAGATAAGATATAGTACGATCATAGCAGACATATTTTCCCCCATGTTTCGTTTCTTTGTGTGTATTGCTCCTAAAACTATTGGAGAAAATTGCTTAGGGTATGTTTTCCTAATTAACAGTGTGATAAATCCATGGAAGATATTTTTCATGAAATTAATTATTTCTTGTGTATATATATATATATATATATATATAGGGACTGATGACCAAGTGAAAGTTTGTAGGGGTTCGGAATCTATTTAATCGTAGGACCCTGTCTAATATGGCCTTTATTGAGCGTTGGGTGTAGGGCTAACAGCTTTACACCATAAAAAGAAAACGTATATCTTGTCTCGAAATCAGCCTGTAGAAGACGGCTTTGGTTTGCCAGGAAGCTGTTGGTGCACTGATGAAAATGATGATGGTGATATATATATATATATATTGTATATAAGTTGATTCAATGGCTATGGGAAGAAACTTTTTGAGGGGTGGTTGTTAAAGCTTACTAAAACCTATATTTTTATAGGATTAACTAATTAAAGAACGAACACCCTTTCCAACAACTTTATTGCAACTGCAACAATCAAAAAATATATTCGTGAATGAATGAATTGAAATACCATTTTGCTGTGTGTGGCCAAGCAACAAATACAGTAAAATATGTAGTATGTAATACGTCGTTACTATTAATATACGCACAAAACCCATATAAGATTCCTCGCAAAATTTCTGAAATACCTCACATTCAAACTCCCAATAAAGAAAAGGAAAAGTTGTTGAAATCCGTAGAGCGCATATGCTGCAGCAATGAAACTAAAAAACATGATACAAACTCAATTATCGAAAGGGTAAACGGATAGAATTGTATTGAGTAGATAAAACAAAACACAAATAATTGTACAAAATACACAATTATAGGGTCTTTAACAAGTTCTCCTGTATATCAGTAAAATACAATACTCATAACAACCCAAAAATAATTAATTATAATATCCGGATAAAAAATTTGTCAATGAATTGATATATTTATATATACACTCATGTCCATAAATTAAGGATAATTCAGAATCACACAGAAATTGAACTCTAAAATAAAAATTTCACCTGTAGAATTATCACACACATCTTGACGAAGAATATGCAAATTACAGGAAACCACCAGATGGCGCGGATAGTACGTCACAATGACGTGAGTGTAAGAGAGGGTATATAAGGAATGGTGGCAAAGAAGTAATATTGTTCACAAGCGCTTTAAAAGCCTTTCAGTGCAATAACCGCATAGTTATGCCACAAAGGAAGCATTTGGACGATTTTTCACGTGGTAGAATTATCGAACGACTGGAATGTGGACGTACCCAGCTGGAAGTATCCGAGGAACTTGGAATCGCCCAGAGTGTCATCTCAGGCTACCACCAAGAGAACACCATTGAACGACACCGTTACGGTGGTGCAGGATGGCTCGTTTGGGGAGGAATTATTCTTAGTTCAGAACTGACCTGCATGTTTAGAGTGTAGCGATGACAGGCCCATCTGTCGGGATGTCATTCTGGAACAACATGTACGTTTGTTTCGGGCGCCATGGGTGCTGAATTTTTGTTTATGGATGACAACGGCCGTCCTCACCGTGCAAACATTGTAGACGAATGCCTTCAATTGGAGGATATCACCCGTATGGATTGGCCAGCATACTCTCACCGGACTTGAATCCAATAGAGCATGTGTGGGATATGCTTGGCCGACGAAGTGCAGCCTGTCAACCTGAACTTCGGAGGGGCATTGCTTGATGAGTGGTGTAATATTCCCCAAGATCAGATTGATAATTTGATATTCAGCATGCCTAGGCGTTGTAAGGCCTGTTTTTGCATCGTCCGGGAGACATACTCCATATTAACCATCATACTAACCATGTTATACTGTTTTTTGTAAATAGGTTCTTTTTGAAATTTGCTCCAGGGAGTAAAAATCCCAATTTTTATTAATTATGTCAAACATATGGCATCTTTTTTTGCTCTTTACCTTTTGCTTAATAAATAGACTTTACAAATAAGTCAAATTTGTTTTGCTTCTGTCTCTTTCTTTGCCTGAACTTCATTATCCTTAATTTATGGACATGTATATATATATATATATATAAATTACAATTAATTAGAAAATATATGCATACTTCTATAGATATATTCAGATTTTACAGAATTTAATACGTTGTGGATTATATAATTTTATTATTTTAGTTTTAAATACGTTATGTAAGCATATTATTTAACAAAAAAGTTCAAAAGGGACTTATATTTTCATACATAATAATAAAAAATTATTTTTTAAAAATTATATTAATAATGATCATTAATAATAATCATTGCTTAAAATTATAAGGTAATGCAACGAAGTTTACAAAATATTATTTATCTATACAACGCATCTTTTTGTTAGTTCATTATTATTAATATTATTTACTATTCAATTCGAAAAGAAGCAATTGCATTTTATGATATAATTTTAATATAAAATAAACCTTAAATAAAACAACTCTCAATTTTAATTTAAAAAAATATTGTTAAATTTTCTCTCTAAAATAAATAAATCTAAAACAGATTTTGATTTACAAAAATATTTATTAAAGTTGCATTATTTAATATTAAACAACTATTTATTATTATTTTATCTCGGAATATTAGCTCAGCCTCCCAAAAAAATTCGGTTTTTTTATACGATCATTATAATATTTGTAAACATCAGATTTAGCTTTCAGAACTAGTTTATTAAAAATTTATACTTAATAAAAGATAATTTAATTCTTAAGAAAAATTTTCTCAAAATTTATAGTGTAAATAAACTTATCAATTAAGTATAATAAACCTTGTTTACAAGCTTTAAAAACAAAGAATTTAAAGTGAAAGCCATTATGAACAAAATTAAAGAAGGAAAAACAATATTATATTTTTCAATTAAGCTATTCATGAATCGAAAACCACTTTGAACAGAACGCAAATGTATTGCCAAATAAGTAATTAAATATTGGAATTAATTTGTACTTATATAATTATTGTATTAATATAAGATTTATATAACATCAAAATATAAGCTTTTAAATGAGCATAGTTGGAATAATTCTTTGAGAAATAAATACTTAAAATGATTAAAATAAAAAGGTAAGATATATTAGAAATGAAGGGCGAATCCATCATTAAACTGAATAAAAATATAATGTAAATAATTCTAAATTTGAGTTTATTACAATTAATCACAGTTTTATTACAATTACTTTTTGAAATTTGCCAAATGTAGAATGATTTACGATTAATTAAGCTTTCCATAAATATATATATTTTAAAATTTATATAAATATTTAATAGCAGTATATTGGAACACACCAGCTATAATCAATAAGTAGTTTTAGAAATAATGAGTTTTACCGTATCTTAGGTTAATTGAAACTACTTAAAATGATTCATCGAAAGCATGGTAAGCATTTGGAACATACTTGACTATTGTTGGATGGGTATGTTGGGCATGAAGTATTTTTTGGTATGTTGGGAATTTGTATGTATATATATTTGATATATTGGGTATTTGTGTGTATATATATGTTAGATATTGGTATGCATATATATTTGGTATATTGCATATATACATATTTAGTATGCTAGTATTTTTCTTCTTAAAACCAAACGTTTTAGAAGTAAATTATTTATAAAAAATCTGTAGGAAAAAATAACTTCTATAAGACAATATTAAATTATAAATCTCATAAGAAAGTGTCATTTTTCAGTTAAATAAAACACTATAATAAAATTTTATAGTGAATAGTGAATATTTTATTCTTTTTACTGAACAATTTTTTTTTTTTTCTTCATGTGTTTTGGTATGCATTACTTCCTTTTCAATGTATAGTAATATGTGATGTATTATTCCTTTTTCATACATCATTAAATATTAATTTAAGCATCAGTTTTTAACTTCATAAATCTTCGTAAATATGGCTTATCAACTATCAATGTTTGATTATGTTCTTTATTAATTATGTGTATGAAAATGAGAGAATAAATATTTATTTATTAGAAATTACATACATATATTAGTTATTTATTTGTATAAAATAATAAGTGTCAATGCTATGCAAACAAACGAAATGTCCAGCATATATTTTAGGGAAATGTAGAATTTAGGGAGTTTCAGTTAATAATGATATGTGTTCATCTTTTATAGGCATACATCATTAAAATATTAATTTAGAAACATCAAATAGTTTTTAACTTCATAAATCTTCGTAAATATATATAGCTTATCCATTTTTGATTAGATGTATCACAATGAGAGAATAAATATATTTTTATTATAATTTTGCGCAAGTTATTATTAAATTTTGCATAATAATAATAAGTGTCAATGTGATGTAAACGAGATGCAAATATTTCAGGAAAATGAATATAAAAGGCTCATACCTTATATTCATTTCCCTGAATATTTACTACTACAAGGTTCATAAAAGATAAATGATCTGGAAGTAAAAACATTAGCTTTCCATACAAAAAAAATGCAAAACTCGAAAATGAAATTAATGATCGTGAAAGTCGGTCAAACTCTCTGGATACCGCTACAAAGTTTTCATAATCCTCCTTGAGGGCATTTTTGAAAACTTTAACATGTTTGTAAGTTTTTAAATAATTATAAAACTTGAATATTTTCTTCAAGTTGATTTCACAGAAATATAGCATTGTAATTGAAAATATTTAATTACTAATTACGAATTACATTCATTATTTTTATTTACAAACCCTTCAACTCTCTTTATCAAAAAATACTCGTACTTGAATCAAAGTTAATTTTTACAAAGGGAGCCATTGAATTTCCTTTTTTAATTGATAATAATTGATAATTGTTAATTGATTAATTGAAAATTTAATAAATATTTGAACGGCGTCCTTGGCAAAGGCCATTGAAGTAGGAAGTTGACCACTTTTAAAAGTTTACAGCCTTTTTAAAAATGATGCCGTTTCAAAATAACTTCTAAGTTGATATTAATTAAAAATTGCTTATGTTAATTATTTAATCGTATTATAATATTAACTAAGTGTTGAGATTGTTGAAAAGAAGATTAACAATGTCAAAGAATGTCAGAAATTCGAACTGCACTTGGTACCACAGTGACAAAGCGGACTGATAGATATCCGTTACTTCAGAAGGACAGCTCAAGCCAGGTGTCCTGGCAGCGTGCATTCCACTAACTCAAGTCTACAGTTTGTGATTCCAGTTGTGTCATGACAGAGCTCATTGGAAGGCGGAGTGGAATCGGTTTTGGGTTTTCGGATGAAAGCATGTTCTGTCGTGGTGCCAGTGATGGCCGTGTGTTGGTCAGAAGGAGGCCAGGGGAACTCCTGCAACCAGGCTGTACGAGACCTAGACACACTGGACCTTCACCCTAGAGTCATGGTCTGGGCAGCAATTTCCTATGACAGCAGGCTTAAGTGAGGCATGGGAAAACAAGGCTGGGAAACACTGTTTTAGGCCCTGTTTCTCCTAAAATCTATCATTTAAATTTCTGCAATGTGCAATTTAATTTTGATTATTAAAAATGATGTATAAGTTATAGAGAAAATGATAATTGTAGAAAGGCTTAAGTGAGTCATAGCAAAAAAGTTAGGAAACACTGGTTTTGAGCCCTTTTTCTCCTGAAACCTATAATTTAAGTTTCTTCTGTGAACAATTTAATTTTGATTATTGAAAATGATGCATAAGTTATATAGAGAAAATGATAATTGTAGAAAGGCTTAAGTGAGTCATAGCAAAAAAAGTTAGGAAACACTGGTTTAGGCCCTTTTTTCTCCTGAAACCTATAATTTAAGTTTCTTCTGTGAACAATTTAATTTTGATTATTGAAAATGATGCATAAGTTATATAGAGAAAATGATAATTGTAGAAAGGCTTAAGTGAGTCATAGCAAAAAAGTTAGGAAACACTGGTTTAGGCCCTTTTCTCCTGAAACCTATAATTTAAGTTTCTTCTGTGAACAATTTAATTTTGATTATTGAAAATGATGCATAAGTTATATAGAGAAAATGATAATTGTAGAAAGGCTTAAGTGAGTCATAGCAAAAAAGTTAGGAAACACTGGTTTAGGCCCTTTTCTCCTGAAACCTATAATTTAAGTTTCTTCTGTGAACAATTTAATTTTGATTATTGTAAATGATGCATAAGTTATATAGAAAATGATAATTGTAGAAAGGCTTAAGTGTAAAGTCATAGTTAAAAAAGTTAGGAAACACTGGTTTAGGCCCTTTTTCTCCTGAAACCTATAATTTAAGTTTCTTCTGTGAACAATTTAATTTTGATTATTGAAAATGATGCATAAGTTATATAGAGAAAATGATAATTGTAGAAAGGCTTAAGTGAGTCATAGCAAAAAAAGTTAGGAAACACTGGTTTGAGCCCTTTTTCTCTGAAACCTATAATTTAAGTTTCTTCTGTGAACAATTTAATTTTGATTATTGAAAATGATGCAGTTATAAGTTATATAAGAGAAAATGATAATTTGTAGAATTTAATTTTGCTTAAGTAGTCATAGAAAAGGCTTAAAAAAAAGTTAGGAAACACTGGTTTTAGGCCTTTTCCCTGAAACCTATAATTTAAGTTTCTTCTGTGAACAATTTAATTTTGATTATTGAAAATGATGCATAAGTTATATAGAGAAAATGATAATTGTAGAAAGGCTTAAGTGAGTCATAGCAAAAAGTTAGGAAACACTGGTTTAGGCCCTTTTCTCCTGAAACCTATAATTTAAGTTTCTTCTGTGAACAATTTAATTTTGATTATTGTAAATGATGCATAAGTTATATAGAGAAAATGATAATTGTAGAAAGGCTTAAGTGAGTCATAGCAAAAAAGTTAGGAAACACTAGTTTAGGCCCTTTTTCTCCTGAAACCTATAATTTAAGTTTCTTCTGTGAACAATTTAATTTTGATTATTGAAAATGATGCATAAGTTATATAGAGAAAATGATAATTGTAGAAGGCTTAAGTGAGTCATAGCAAAAAAAGTTAGGAAACACTGGTTTAGGGCCCTTTTTCTCCTGAAACCTATAATTTAAGTTTCTTCTGTGAACAATTTAATTTTGATTATTGAAAATGATGCATAAGTTATATAGAAAATGATAATTGTAGAAAGGCTTAAGTGAGTCATAGCAAAGTTAGGAAACACTGGTTTGAGCCCTTTTTCTCCTGAAACCTATAATTTAAGTTTCTTCTGTGAACAATTTAATTTTGATTATTGTAAATGATGCATAAGTTATATGAAAATGATAATTGTAGAAAGGCTTAAGTGAGTCATAGCAAAAAGTTAGGAAACACTGGTTTAGGCCCTTTTTCTCCTGAAACCTATAATTTAAGTTTCTTCTGTAGACAATTTAATTTTGATTATTGTAAATGATGCATAAGTTATATGGGAAAATGATAATTGTAGAAAGGCTTAAGTGAGTCATAGCAAAAAAGTTAGGAAACACTGGTTTAGGCCCTTTTTCTCCTGAAACCTATAATTTAAGTTTCTTCTGTGAACAATTTAATTTTGATTATTGTAAATGATGCATAAGTTATATAGAGAAAATGATAATTG